>JADBJO010016241.1:0-25000 GCA_016801955.1 Conus betulinus | reverse complement strand
CACGTATGTTTGTGTAGGCACCCATTCATCTAAGTGCATTTACAAATATGCACGCACATGTTCGTGTGCACATACACACAAATGTACAGCGTGCATCAGCTCGCGCGTGCTCGCCCCTCCATTCCAAAGACAGATACGCACACATGCATGCATCCAAACACGCACTCACGTACGCAAACACGCACGCACGCGTGTCCATAAAAACACATACTCGCATGCTCACATACATACATACTAACATACAAACTCTTTTTGTCTTCTTCGTACACTGTCCAGTTCTGTTTTGTGTGTGTGCAGGACAAACACGTGCAACAAACGTGTAGCAGCATGCATGCAGAGCCAACGTGTAGAAAAAAGAAGGTCAGGACAAACGCGTAAGACAAACATAATGGACAAACATGAAGAAAGAACGTGCAGGATAAACATGTACGACATATTGGACAAACATGCCAGAAAAACGTGCTGGACCAACTTGCCGGACAATGAGATAAGACAAACATTCAAAACAAATATATAGTACAAATCTTCTTTGTACTGCGTATTTGAAGAAGAAGAAAGAAGAAAAAAGAAACACCCGAAGGTTGCTGGGGAGGACTCAGAGAAGCACTGCCTTCACCTGCTCTTTGAGCGGTACAGGACTGCTTAAAGGGGCAGGTGAAGGCAGTGCTTCTCTGGGTCCTCCCCAGCACCTTCGGGTGTTTCTTTTTTCTCCTTTCTTCTTCTTCAAATAACGCAGTACGAAAGTACAGGACAAAAATCCAAACAAACACGTGCGACAAACGCGCAGTATGAATGTATAGGAGATCAAGCAGAACAAACATGTCGGACAAACGTGTAGAACAAACATGCAGACAAACGTGGAAGACAAATATATAAGATACATGTAAGAACAAACAGGTATGGGGAAAAAATGTAGGACAAACGTGCAGGACAAATATGCAAGATAAACATGAAGGACAAACGTACAGGAGAAATATGTAGGGCAAGCACATGGACAAACGTGCAGGCCACACATATAGGACAAACATGCAGGACAACATGTAGGACAACCGTGCAGTACAAGTAAACAGGACAAACGTGTATAACGAAAATGTAGAAAAAAAAGAAGCATGTCTGACAAAAATTCAGAATAATACTGCATAACAAAAATACAGGACAAACCTGCTGGGAAAATGTCTAGGACAAATGTGCTGACATACATGCAGAACAAACATGCAGAAGAAATATGAAGGACGAACGCGTAGGACAAACATGCAGGAGAAATATGTATAACAAACATACAGAACAAACATGCGGAACAAACTCGTTGGACGCACGTGTAGGGCAGTTATATATGATAAGCACGGAGAACAAACATGCTGGGCAAACGTGTGGAAAAGCTTGTAGGACAAACACGTAGGACAAATTTGAAGGATAAACATATGGGATAAACATGCGGGACAAACATGCAGGACAAACACGTTAGGTAAACATGTAAGACCAACATGCAGGACAAACACACAGAACATGTAGGACAAACATGCAGGACACACACACACACACACACACACACACCCACACCACACACACACCACAGAACATTTAGGACAACACAAAGAACATGTAGGACAAACAGTAGGACACACACACAGAACATGTAGGACAAACATGTAGACACACACACAGAACATGTAGGGAACATACACACACAAGAACATGTAGGACACACACAACAACATGTAGGACAAACATACAGAACATGTAGTACACACACACAGAACATGTAGGACAACTGGCGTAGGTTAACATGAAAGACACCCTCGTAAAACAAACATGTTGCACGGGAACCACACAGTCGAGTTTCATCCACTTAGTGGATGCGTTTCTGAGAGTGTTGCTTCAAATTTCCTGACCAACACTGCAGGTGCCTGTATCTCTCGGGCCTGGTTGACACGCCGGGATATATTATGAAAGGAAGCGTAGAGTACAGCCCTGTCATGTAGTCCTCAGACCGAAATGGAAATCCGTTAGCATCATCTCTCATCCTCATTCTCAGGGTCGATCAGCATTAAACAAAAAAAATCTCAAATTCAAAGTCTGTGGCCCTTCATGCCCTGCGCTCATGGTGACCTTCAGTCAGTTTCCGATGTCCTCTCCACAGTCTGTGGACCTGGTTTGGTTCTGTCGGGTCACCGGTATTCAGGTAAGCGTTCTCCATGGGGGGCTGTCTGCTCGCGGACGGACGTGGTGGCGCCCTCCGGAGGGAGAGCTCACTTCACTGCCGTCTCCGCGACTAACACCGTTGGGTGTTGCCTCTTGAACGACTTGAACAATTGACTGCTCCCTGGCTTGCGGTGCTCGGGTGCTAGAGCTGCTGGACGGGGGTGCTTTGACGTGGGGTCGTGTGTGCTGTCTCAACTAGCCACGTGGCAATAGCTGGACGCGGTGTACGAATGGAACGCGGAGAGGGCGTGTGTGTAGCATGGGAGACACACGCAACACCAAATCAACACAAGGAGCAAAACCATATACTAAAACAAACATCATCGCCACAGCGTATCTGTTAATATTCAACAAAAACCCCACGCACAGCAAACCCTAGAACGGACCAGAATACACGGGGACAGAAACGCCTCCAGTCCACAGCTTCCCTGCCCGGATCAACCACCACCTGTCTTACAGTGCCCTACACCTCTACGCGCCACGCCGGATACACCACTCTCCGCATCGTCCCTACACTATAATATTGCTCTGCAATGCCATTTGCGTAACACCAACAGCGACAGACGCACGCAATCCTACGCGATTGATATGTGATCTCCACAGGCTTCAGTGCCCTTTGGCAGTGCCGTATAAGGGGTAGGAACTCAAATGCACTGCACAAGCCCCAGCACACATTCACCACACATAGCACCACACCACAACGGCACGGCAGACTTTCGCGACAATCGTAACCTATGCTATATTTGATGTCCAATGCCCACTACTCCCGACAAAGAATGTGCTGGTTATAGTTCGATTTATCCTGATACACGGGTCGCGCGCTCTGGGGCTCCTATCTCCTCGTCCGTGTCAGTCTGGTCAGCGAGGGTCTTTCGTTGGAGCCGCAGCAGTGAACGATTCCCCCGTACCACAAACGACAAGTAACATGACCCGTCCTCTTGGTAGCTCCCAATACCCTCTCAAGAGTGCGAACGCCCCGGCGCTAACAAAGTCAGCATGGCACATCCTCGTCCTCGTGCGAGCGGTCCGCGCGGTCAAGTCTGGATCAGCTCTGGCAGGGGGGGCCTCTAGTCGTCTCACTCAGTGCGGGGGCATGGCACGCGCCTCGCCGAACCGCCTCTCGCCTCCGCTCGTGCCACACAGCGCGCTCCCACCCTACTCTCGCTCCACCTCTGGCTTCGGCACGTCTCCGGTCTCCCTCGCGGCGGGGGGGGGGCGATCTCAAAAAAAGAGGGGGGGTCCCTCTCTCTCTAAAGGTAACGATTGGCTAAAGGTGCGATGGTATCGACACACCAGTCCCTTTGAACTGGTGTGACTCTTCTACCTTGAAGGGTGCACGGCAGAACACACCGGATCTTGTGATACTCAGCTGTCCTTTCTTAAAAGGTAAATTACAGACAATTTCCTCTACCTATATACTCTTTCTAAACCACTGTTTTACACGCAAATTGTCCATCTCTAGCTTTACACACAAGAATCCTCTGACGCACCCTAGGGCAGCCGAGCAGGACTGTACTATGAACACGCGATTCTACTACGTTGGCGAAGTGAGTGCCAGCGCAGACCAGCCGGCGGAAATTCTAAACACATTTTGAATTCATCAAACGCCCCATCTCGCGCTGAAGTGGAATGAAGGATAAAGTAGATCGCTCGTTCATTTTCAATGCCCTGAGTCGAGGGTTTTGTATCTTGGCTGAAGATAGAACCAAGATTGTGCGTCGAAACGCGTTCGTGTTTTTATCTTGTGATTCGTATTGTCGACTAGTTTTCCTTGGCGGTTTCGCTATAATTACATTGCAAAACTACGGATTTGTATTGAAAGGAGTTTATTAGACCACCACTAAGAAGAACCCTAGCGTATAGAAATCGTGGGCCACGGGATTAATCAGGTTTTATAAGTCCACTTTGCCATGGGTCTCGGTGCCCGACTTCCAGTCCGCTTGGAATTGGTCATACCTATCCGCAAGCGGTGCTAGATCTAGGGTACCAAACACATTCCAAGAGAGCCTGTGCGAATCAGACTATCTTGACGGTAGAGTACTCCTGATGCAACTCTAATGTCCTATGATGGGGTAGTAATCTAGCTTGGCCCTTAAGATTAAGAAAAGGCATAATACTGTGGCCAATCAACCATAAGCCCTGTGGTAGAACGATGGTCTGATCTTGTAGGGAACAGCTATGATTCTAAGGGCTACCTTGAATATATTATACCCCGTTGGCCACATAAACCTGGTCACACCTGGGGCCACATAAAAAACACCTGACGGTACAGCTATCAAACATCCTTGTCGCAGGAATGTTTTTGTTTTGAATGAAGGCGTAAACACTTGGAACTGTGGTTTCGACCTAACTTGGACTTCCCCTGCGCCTGAAAGTAAATAACGCCAGGGGGGCTAAAAAACCAACCGTATTAAGGGATACAGTATTCATTGATGTACAGAGTTGTAACATATCTTAACGGGTGCAATAACAGAACCGCGGCTAAGTGATGTGGTAGGATGATACTACATCTTTAAAGCTGAAGCTACAGTGCCGCCCCTCAGTCCGTCATGTACTAGAATCCGATTGATCTTAAAAGTCAAGCCATGAGTAGAATACTTATTTATCTTACAAGTTAATAGCCAGGACACACTTTATCCCCATTGTAATAGGATTGTCTTTTCTACCTTTCAGTACAAAACCAAGGGTCAGTTTACGAGCGCCTCTTAACGATAGTACTGAATCCACCTGTATAAGGCCTTTCATTAAAAACGACAAGAAAACCATTTCTGTCTGACCTCTATTTAGGTCAGGAAGAAACCACACCTTGTCCTGCAGGTAGGTGGCTATTGACCAAGACCCCGTCTTTCCCACGGAAATTGCCAGCTAACTGAGCTATCTCCCTTCCAGTATGTCCTTCACCCATTCCCTCTCCAGTGTCAAACGGACAAATGTCAACGACAGGGAACGGAAGGCGCCGGCGAGTCTCCCCACGGTTGGCGCAGCAGATCCGCTCCCGGCCTCAGTGGATCTGTATTCGTGGCCAGTTCGAAAGACATCGTATTTCTCTCGTGGCATCCCACCGACGTCATCTTTCCGGACGTGGAATCTTTTTTTTTCTTCTCTCTCCCTGATTACTATCATTAACAGGAAACAATACTTGGTGGCTACACGCTAACCTTGTTTGATCTTGTGAAAGCTGATCTCCCTTAGTTCTGATCTTAAGCCAGTGGTGGTAGGCAGCAGAAGCGCCCATGGGTAACATTGTGGATAAGGTTTAAAACCTGGTTCCGCGCACGAGTTTCAGATACGTAATGCTATGGGTTTACGAGGGCTGGCCTACTTCTGGGTGACCGTTACGCCAAATATTACGCGCCCACACTAGCTCTGTGCGCTCAGAACGTACCTGTTGAACCGACTCTATCCCCTGTATTTAGCGAAGTAACAAAAGTGTACATCTACTACGGAGCAAAAACTTCAGCTCTGAGGCTTTGCAACGTAGCATGGGCCAATCACACCCATAGACGTCTCAAGTTTGAATTTGATGTCTTACGGAGGAAGAGGTCCAAGCCTGCCTGAACAAAACACGAAACGGATTTTTGTACTTTCCTGCCACCAACTTTTTTTCGTCTTTTTTTTTTTCTTTTTGTCATTTCCAACACTTGGTGAACTCCATGGCTTACTTCACTACCCACTCGTATGAAAAAGGTAGCTTTTCGCCTCGTGAAACTGACGAGGAGGCCACGACAGCACTTGTTAATCGTGTTACTGACTTCACCCAGAAGAAGGGGCTGCAAGAATTCCGGACTTTCACGTTTTGGCGCCAGATAAAAAAGAAAAAAAAAAAAGGAACAACCCGTCACCGTGACCGTCAAAAACCTCCTACATAGTCAAGTGCGCGTCAGTCACCCTGACTCTGGAGGCGCCCAATCATAGGCTGCTCCAAACGTATACGCACAGTTAACGGTTTATGACAAAGGGGAAAGTCGGAAGAATGGGAAAGAAAGAGGGGGGGCGCAGTGTACGGACGAGGAGGCAATGGGGCAGGACAGTACGAACACAGGCACGTTGGCTCACTTCAACGATGTGCCCGGTTCCAGCCACACATTCCTTGGCCCTTTATACGATGTGCTGGTTGCTTTGTGTGTCCGTGTGTGGGTGTGTTGCGAAGGTGTGTTGGTTGTGTGGGTGTGGTTTAGGTGGTGTGTGTCGTTGTGGTGTGTGTGTTTGTGTGCGTGCCGTGCGTGCCGTGTGGTGTCGCGTTTGCTCGTGTGTGCTGGCGTGAGTGTGTGTGTGTGGGGGTGAGGTGTGTGTGTGTGACTTTGTTGTGTGGTGTTATGCTTTAGTGGGAGATCTATCGGTTTTTGTAGAAGAAAACCTCAGCTCTCGACTCCGCATACATAGTATAAATACCCTCCAGCGCGAGCATGTTCATCTTTCAATGGTAAAACAATAAGCCGCACACCTCATCTTGCCAAAGACATGTCATGACAGACGGTGGGCAGTCCCGGTGCTCTGCCGCTGCTGGATTATTCTTTCTTCTTTCATCATTTCATTTTCCCTTTTAAAAGATTCTCTGTCCATCCCCACCTCCTAATAGTAACCTTGCCTATACCAACACCAACACCCCCCCCCCCCGCCCCCCCTACCCCCCCTATCCCTCCCAATCACTGTACTCCATTCCGTTATATAGAGCCATCTTCTGGTCCTCTACCGCTCTGCATGTCGCACTTCATTTTCGCCTTTCTCCTTCTCCAACTCTCCCTGTTCCTTACTAATATCATTTCCTTGTTCTTCTCTTCTCACTATTCATTAATACATATTCACTATTCTTTGTTCCCTTCTTCCTAATTCTATTCATGCATATCAACCGATTTCCTTGTTCTTCTCCCATTCCCATTATCCATACTCACTAACGCATTGTGTGCTTCTTCACTCACCGCATTCCATTATACAAACATAAATCACATCTTCTCTCTGGATCTCTTCCCCCTATTCTATAATACACTATCATCTAATTCTTGTTCTCGCAACCTGTTCATTATCCTATATCACTATCTCTTGTTCTTCCGGGCTTACTGCCCACGTTTTCCCTTTCGCTTACATATGGCCTTTTTTCCGTGCCTTTCCTCCGGGTTTCCCACTGTTCACGGATCTAATTTTATCTATTTTCACGCCTCTCCGTTCTTTCGCTCCCCGCTCCCCCCACCCCCTCCTCCGTTCCACTGTATATCCACCACGGGCGCGTGTGTGGGTTATTTTCCGCCTTTCACCCTCTCTCCCCGCCTTCAAGGCTACCTGTCCCCCCTCCCCCCCCCCATCCCCCCCCCCTCCCTCCCCCCCCCAAACAACCCCCTCCCCCCCAAAAAGCCCCAAAACAGCCCCCCCACCCCCCCCCCCCCCCCCCCCCCCCCCCCCCCCCTACTCCCCTGTATATTGCTAATTTCCCGCCGTCAGTTCTTTCGGTTTCTTCTTCTTCTCTACCGTTCCCCTGCCTATTGTGATTTTCCGCCTTGTTTCTGGCTCCGTGCTCTCTACCTTGTTTTTTTCTTTCCTATTTGTGCGGGGGGCTGTTCAGTAAAAGTGTCAAAAAAAGGGTGCGCTTCTCTACGGGGTGGGGGGTGGCAGCGGGCGGGGGGGGGTGTCTGCGTGGCGGGGGGGGGTTTGCTTGCCTCTACTTGTTTCAGCTGACCTATCAGCCGCCTCATCGCTTCCTGTTCTTCCACCTTTCTCCATGTTCAACACACACACACACACCACACACACCTACACACACACATATAGAGATATATATATATATTTATATTAGTATAAAATATTTAAAGATATATAATACACATATATATACAAGATACATACATAGAGATTTTGATAGCTTATCATATGCTTTATATCGAATAATCTCTGAGTTGTGTGTGCGCGCGCGTGTGGTGTTATGCGGTGCGTGTTGTGTGAGGGTGGTGTGTGGTGGGGTGTGGTGGTCCTGTGTGGTGTGTTGTTTATGCGTGTGGTGTCGTTGTAGGCCTTATGTGGTATCTACAGTTCTCCCGACCCTCCCCACTGTATATGACTATCCGGCCTTGCGCCTGACTCGTCGGCGGGGGGTCTTTGGCGGGACAGTGGGATCAAACCAGACGCTCATGGGGGTAAACTCCATGAATCCCGAATTTGCGACATCGCACTTCCAAGTCACATCAGCTTTCCCACACCACGTCCATAAACATAGAACTCTACACACACCAGAAACAAAAAAAATCAAAACACAGTTAAACAATGCTAAAAACCAGCTCTTCCTCCTACAGACCAACATCTTAAAGCAGAAAATGTAACTGATCCAACTACTGGCGAAATGCTGAGAGCGCCTTCCTCAATCTGCGAGTGAATTGGAGTACTTTTCGAAAGCCTGGCCTTGCTTCATTCTTTGAATCTCGCGCTCCGTGTCTTTAGCCACCTATCCCGGGGCGGGGCCCCCCACCCTTTCCACCACTTCCACTACATCTTAAGGTCGTGTCCGGGTGGGAGCCGCGTAAGGAGTCGGAATGACTGCGTGGAGCATGCAATGAAGGACAAGAATAAAAAACAAACCAAAATAAAACACAAAATTGCAACAAACGAGCATGCATGAATACTAATGCAATGGATCCTTCAAACTGGCATACTTCCACCAATAAGATACAGCATTCGGACAAAAAAGAGCAGAAAAAAACTAAAGAAAACGAGGTAAAAAAAAACACAAGAAGATGAAGACACCGTCATAGACTTCGTTTATTGATTCATTCTGAGGTAAACGCACGTTGTCGACGTTAACCATCAGATAGAAAAGGGAGGCCATCTCAATGATAACTGTACCATGTTACACATGACATGGCTTACCTAATTGTGAGCTCGACACAGGTACAATAGGACAACATGTAAACACAGTACATCCACATGGAATTACGACTTGGGTGAACAGACCTGATTCACCTTGCCCGTATATTTGTGTGTGTGTGTGGCGTGTGTGCTTGGCGCGCTACAACACCAGAAGAAAACAAAACGGGTCACACCGACACACACACACACAACACACTCTCCTCTCTCCCTGCCTCTCACATCTCTCCTGGTCTCGCTCATCTTCTCTCCTCCGTTTCTTCTTCACGATCCGCCCGCACAAGACAACCAAAACCCAGTAGCAAAATAAACCTCGTTGCAGGTCTCTCTCACAGACAGCTCCAAAATCATTTTTTTTCCCGCATGGCACGAGGCGATCGCTAGTAACCAAAACCGTTTTTGTTCCCCGCTCAAAACGCTGACTAGTAGCCAGAGCACAGTACGGTCATCATATATAGGACACAGTCTCAAGTTACAAAGTCCAAACATCCAGATCCATTCTATTTATAAACACACCAGACTGAAGGATGCGGAGCTAAACACACGAAAAAAGGTGAACAGGGAAAATAAAGGGAGGTACGGGCTGCAGGCTTATAAAGATGGGAGGTTTAAAATTCACCAATGATTCTACTGGTCGCCAGTGGTCTCGGGTCGTACCTTCTGCTCTAAAGAAAACCGGTAATAGAACTCAACACACCTCGAATACCTCAAGAGGAAGGCAGATCTGAAATCACGAAGGGAAGATAGAACGGCAAAGAATGAATGAAATGAAAGAATGAATGAATAAATGACAAGAAATGTTGAGAGGAATAACAAAATGGAAATAAAAAAATGACAGGAATAATGGGAAAGGTGGCGTCGCGAACCCGTGGGTATAGACGTAAGACTAAGAGCAACAACAACAACAACCAACAACACAACGACTACACCACCAACTACATCAAACAGCGGTCAGCTCACAGTAAAGCCGAATAACAAGCAACATTACTACCTTCGTGGGCGTGGAGGTTAAGCGGATTTATACTAACGTACACGTATCTGGTGCGGGAGCCATGGGTAGTTCAAGCCATTCTTTAGAGCCTGAACGCGGTGTCGCGACTAAGGATTGCTCTGTGGCTTGGGGTGCAGCTCTCGTCTTCTGTCAATGATTCAACACTGGTACGCAACCAGTTAGATACCAGCGCCTTAACAACTGCGAGTAAATCACTCCGACACTCATACAATTTCTCCATTCCACCAAGTATGCACACGCTGCCGATGTAGGCCCCCTTTTTCGAAAGCCCTTCTACACTGTTGTGGCATTTCTCTATGTGTCAAACATCTATGCCCAACCCCCCACCTCAAATGTTACTTTCCTTAATTCCTCCTTGCAAGCCAAAATGAATACGGGTCGAACGGAACGGTTAACATCGCTACAGACGGTGCGTAATGAGAAAAACAAATGGGGGTTGCACAAGAAAATTTCTCATACCAAGCAGACATAATTTATCCTGTCAGTGATGGACTATTTCTATGGTGCATTGAACTCTCAGTCGAGGCACACGTTCATCAACGGAACCGTTGGTACCGATGTTTGATAATTTCCAATCTCCGCCTATTTTTCCCCGCCTACTGATTTATTCATGCTGGTATTTAAGGTGTAACAGTGCGTATTTCGACCGTGGGTCCTTAGAGTGAGCGTATGGCTTCGACTAGATCTTCCTCTCTGCTCTTACACCCAACACACACACACACACCACACACACCCACCCCCACACCAACGCCCACACCCCCGACCACACTCACCCACCCCACACACCACACACAAAAACAAAACCCCACACACACACACACACACCACACACACTATCTTGAAAAACACGGACATGTGTAGCTGGGACTAATCGACCCGCGGGGGCAAGCCCCTCCGCCACGCAACAAGAACTCCACACGTGCTCCCACTTGATCATTTCCACTTCCTTCATTCGCTCTGCTTTGATCCATCGATCCGGCTGACCGCCCGCCAGTCCCATCACTCGCGGTAGAATTCCGCATACGCCCCCGCTAGGGTCGCTTAGTTGTGCGACCGAAACTTACATAATGGTATTCAAAACTGGCTCATCGACCCCTCACACACAAGCCCGACCTCACTCATCGAATTGCGAATTTCCACCGTTCTACGCCCTAGTAACACTGCGAAGACAAGAAGAACGACCAGAACACGACAGCTAGACGTGTCGGTGAACATCTGACCCGTTGTTGAAAGTTCTCCTCTCAACGTCTGTCTCGGGACTGCCTTCTTCCAGGTAGGGCGGAGAATGAGTCTCAGTCCCCTCCATCTCTCCATCTGGTTTTCTCGTCTCTCTCCTCACACTAGGCAAACCAACATCTCTTGTAAATGTTCGTTTGTTCCAGTAGCGAATCCTATCTACAGTAAAATGCTGCGCTTAGGCGCATTATACCCTAACATATATATTTTTTTCTCCGTGAGAGAAAAAAACACCTAATCGATCTCACGCACGGGGCCTAACTTAGGACACACTTGCTGGGCTTCAGCTGATAATAGGTTGCATTATCATCGTCAGTAAGCATGATGCCAACTGACGACTGATCCAGACTCCACCATGCTGCAATGTTCAAATCGAAAAGTAGATTCAGACCATGTAATCATTTAGAAGCCTGAGTTCACAACCCGCGTCCCCGCTCTCCACCGCCCCCTGGAAGATGCAACGGACAGAAAAAAAAAACGCAAAGCTAGTCCTGGGGAATGGAAAGGAACAGAGAAGAAAAGGTGGCAAATAGTTCCAGAACAGACCGATACAACCCCGTCTAGTATCCACATCTGCTCACCTGCTTCTTGTTCTATAACCATAGCTTCCCTCTTTTTTTGCCTGTAACCCTGTTTGTACTGGAGGATTAATGCCCTCAAACAGATGTTTAACGAGGCTGAAGCATGCCCTTGATACTAATGTCTTCGTCCTTACCTGGTGCTGAGTTAATGCCAATGAACCATTAATTTATTTTATAATGACACCATATAACACTCACTAGGAGCAAATAGAACCACCGAAAGAATCCATCATGGGTTTTTTTTATTATGCGTAGTTGTCGTTGTGTGAGTGTGTGTCGTGTGTGGGTGGTATGGGTCGCTGTCGGGAGCTCAACTGGCGACAATAAAATATCACATCGGGTAATTCGTAAAGTCATCAACGATGAAATTAACCTGTTCCACACACCTAGGTCGTCCTACAATATATAGGTTTGTACACCGAAAAAATGGCACTATTCACCTACTTTTTTATTGAATAGAAAGTCTGTTCATTCGGCAGGTTTTGTACACAGTAATGTCCACCAAAAGGTAGGAATAAAAGGGCTGAGGGGGGGAGGGGCACTGTCTTAAAATCGGCGCCGATTTCCTGGCAACAAATGGCGCAACCCTCTTGTCCTCGCCATTCTCTGTATTTACAAGCAGAAACGATGCCCATTTTTTCGCTGTTGGTTTCAAGTATCTCGACATAAACACACCAAAAAATGATGTGGCGTTTTTTCACAAAGGGTTGGTGGTTTAGTATTATGACGGTGTGTACAAAAAATCGTTTACTGCTCTGTAGCTCGCCTGACGGATAGTTTCGATTTGTCTTCATCTTCCATAGCCTCCAAAAGGAGCGAAAAACATAAATACGCGCGCCGCGTTGCGCGTGTGTGTATGTGCATGTGTGGGTGTGTGTAATTGTATGTTGTATGTGTGGTTGTGTGTGTGTGTGTGTGTGTGTGTGTGTGCTGTGCCGCGCCGCGCGACCAGGCCGCCGTCGTGATGTGTGTGGTTGGTGTGTGTGTGGGTGTGTGTGTGTGTGTGTGTGTGTGTGTATGTGTGTTTGTGTGTTGTGTGTGTGTGTGTGTTGGTGTGGTTTGTGTGTGTGTGTGTGCTAAGTGCGTGTGCGTGTGTGTGTGGGGGGGGCGTGGGGGCGGGGGGGGGGGGGGGGAGAGAGAGAGAGGTAGAGAGAGAGTTCTACAGAACCGACCTCAATCCTGTCCAACAGAGACATCAGCACGCTCATGCACGATAATGCCTTCGACAGGATCGGAAGGTCAAAAACAAAACGTCCTCCTGAAATGGCAGTGGCTTGTGTGCAGAGCGGAGAACCGTGAGTCATTTTCCATAGCATAAACAAACTCTATCAGGCATTCCGACCCCTTCCCTTGTGGTTCCACCACCACCCTGTTCCCTCCACTGTACACTGGTCCACACCGCTTTCGTTTCTGTGCCCGTACCGCCTCAGGTACACCATTGCGACTACTTACTGCCGCAGACTTCCCCCACTCACGATGGAAAAAAGACCAGATTTCCCTGACAGGACACAACCGTCACTGGTCTTGTGCTTCGACCACCACCCCTGTTTTTCTGTTATGTACTGAGCCTACATCTTCCTGTCTTTGTACGGCCAATCACACAGCCTGAGTTTGCGACGGTAAGTCAGTCATCACGTCGCTCCTGGTTTTAAATCACACCGATGAGCCCTGGAACAACTCGGTGACCCTGTCAAATCTCAAGAAAACGTACAGAAAACGCGCTGGAAAGGTAGGCAAGTGTTGTACGCATGCACTCTTGCATACACGACAGGTGCACACTTCCCCCTTGTCTTCTGCGCGGATTCTCGGTGACCCGTCCGACGCTCTCTCTACCTCTCTTCTACCAATCAATGACTGAAGGCAATAAGAAAAGGTTTGCTTTTCGATTTCTAACTTGAAGACACATTTATCTTGTTTCTGTCTAAATAGTA
Organism: Conus betulinus; assembly: GCA_016801955.1. Classification (NCBI taxonomy): domain Eukaryota; kingdom Metazoa; phylum Mollusca; class Gastropoda; order Neogastropoda; family Conidae; genus Conus; species Conus betulinus. Next base: position 11,189 of record JADBJO010016241.1, on the reverse strand, counting down.
ACAAATCTTGTTTTTGTTTTCACCTCCGTGCGTAGTGGATGTGTGTGTTTGTGTGTAATCGGCTGATGTTGATTGCGTCATCGGCGAATTCTGTAAGCTCTCTCCTTGCCGATTGGTAGAGTCAATCCACATCGTCATTCACCTCACTTGTAATAGAGCTGTGGGGCTAGCTCTGCTTCATTGCGGCCCGAAAGCCCGCGCCTCTGTCTGAACGTGATCATCTGCCAGTCCTCCTCCTACAGTCCCCTGTTCACCACACCCTATCGGTCGCCCGTTGTCCCCACCACTACTCACATTTCCCTTTCCCAGAGTCGTCTCCCTGTCACGTCTGACTCGACCAGTCCCCCTGTGTCGTCCGTCCTCATCATCCAAGTCCTCTCTGTACAACAGCCATTGGTCCTGTGCGCCTCCAAAGCAAGCCGCCGTGTCATCAGTCACCCAGCTAGTGACTCGATAATTTCCTCGTCATCAGTTTTCGCAGTCCATGGTTCCTAGATGTCAACCACCCGGGCCCACCCGCCAGCCGCGTCCGCCGATCCCATGGCCCACGTGGTACGCCCTAAATTCAGTCACCCTGTTTTACCCCTGTATGGCCCTGACCTCCCACCCGTGCTGATACTTCCCCTCGTGCTGACCCTCATGTCCGCGCTCACACCCAGAACCTCCCACACACCTCGGGGCCTTTCGTATAGACCGAGGCATGACGGGTCTGGCGCACTGATCGTAGCCGTCGGTGCGGTGGTTTGTGGTTGTCCTTCGGCCTATCCGGCTTGTTTCGGGATGGCCCCCGGCCGCTCAGCGCCCGACATGGCCGTAGTAGGGCCGCCGATTGGCCGACAGCTTCAGGGTCCTCCGTGGCACCCCAAACAAAAACCCCCAAGCCCGAAGGCCTATTGGGGCAAAAAAGCATGCGATTATTGAATGAAGCGAGTCAGGAATGAGGAGTGGGGAGGAGGCGGGGGTGCCTTGGTTAGTGCCGTCAACATCCTCAAGTGTATGGGTCGATTGGTAGGCCGATGGAGCGGCGGCGAAGGGCGAGGGACGCTGTTCTGGGGAGACACTGCGTCCTGAGGCGTCATGCTGTACGTGTTCCCCCACACGCCCCCGCACGTACAAGAGGCATCCGGGTCAAGCCCCCTGATGCACAGCCCCGGTATCGCCGCCGACCGTACTATACCCAAGAAGTGTTTTTTCAGGCAGAAGGTTGCAGGACGAGGAGGAGGAGGCTGCGTCGCTGGCCGATGTATTACATATTGCTTAGGATTGTATTTCGGACAAGGGATGGGAGGTAAGTGTGGGAAGCTTGTGCAAAGTACAAATCCATGAGAAGGCTCCTCTGAATACTCGCCTGCGCACTGTTCGGATCGCTCCAACATGGTGGACCCTCGCGGCATTCTAGCTCTTTCCCCCATGATGAATGTATGGAATCATAGATAGTTCTTACTCCCATGAGCATCAGAAGGCTCAGCGCGTAGGACTCTCGGTCCCTACCCCGCCTGTGCCGTCCCAAGACACGCCAGCGTGCGACACATTTTTCGTAGTCTGCTGCATACGCCACAGTGAACTAGTTTGCATGCTAACCACCCTATACACTGAGGCTTGGTGATAAGGCAAGGATGAGTGAGAGCTAGTCAGGCAGTGAGGAGAGAGACCGTGACATGCCCACAAGCTCTCAGAGGAGGAGTAAAGCAAGAAAGTCAAGGCTAAACGCAATAAAAAAACACATGGACAGCAAGAAACATCATCTGGGTCCCCCGAAGACGAAGAGGACCGGGCAACCACGACTCGATGAAGACGCGGGACTTCGAGCCCCCACTGGAACCTCCGAGAGTGGAATTGATCTAGCTTATCTTGGCCGCTGTGACATCTTGAGTGGGCACCGGTATCCTGTTGTCTTGCAGCTCGCCTGTGCCCGTATCACCTGGACGGCTCACAGGGACGTGAAGAACTCGGTTCTACGTCTGGCGGGTTGTAACCTCACCTCTCTACGCGCAGCTCTGTGGGGACTCCCAGGAGGGGCGAGGTGTCGTTCATCACCCGCTCATCAGTCGCCGTCTCGTCTCGTCGCGGTGACGAGAGTTCGCTGTCTGGCCCTGGTCTCCACACAACAGCTCTCCCTGACACTCCCGCGCCGCAGTCGCCGCTGGCCTACCCCTGGCGGGACTTCGGAGTCAGATCTCTCTCCGCTCTGACTTCGTGGCCGCGTGCCCATGCCACGCTGGGCAGACTTCGGGCCCGCACTGTCTACTTCTAGATGCAAGGGCGCCGCAGCCGCGGTCGTCCGCTGCAGAGTAGGACGACCGCTCGGTTTATGTCAATCCTGTGACGAGATCACCACTCTTCTGTGCTCACGATCTCGTCGTAGGCCGTCTTCCCGTTCAGCATGCCCATTCCCACCCCTTCCGCTCCCCGCTCCTTCTCGGGGTCCACGCAGCTGCCTGGAGTCCCAATCCCCACCCGACTGGGGACGAGTCGGGGCTACGCGTCCGCCCTCTCTCCCCGGTTCCTTATTTCCTCGCCGGATTCGCGTTCTCCGGTGGGTCTCCTTTCCCCATGATTCTTTCCGTCCCCCACGGTGCTCGTATCTTGCAGGCCTTGAGAACGCAAAAAACACGCACCTCTGTTCTTCTTTATACTCGCACCTGCCCGTACCTTCCAGTCGCCATCTCTCGCTGACCAGCGTGCTGACTTCGGTCGGCGGTCCTGTCGGTCAGACATGATGTCCATTATCCTCCGTCATCGGTTAGTCATTGTCACACCTAGTTTGGAGGAGTCCCGGCGGGACATCGGAGAGACGGACTGCTGGAGTACGTTGTGACTGGGTTTTCGTTGCCCCGTGATTGTTTACCCCGCGGTAGCTTGTGCTGTCCTATCCTGCTTGCCTTCGTTGGGCTGGTTGTCTGCCTTTCCTCCATTCACCGGGGAGAGCGCCGCTGAAAAAACCCCCGAACAAAGTCACGCTACAGTAATCATCGTCTACCATCCCTTCTTCGCTCTTCTCTCTCCGACCCATCTTTTCTCCGGATCTGCTCTGTCGTCCGCTGGGTTCGCCTGCGCGTAGTGTTTATACGAGCGTGCCTTTGTCGCCTGCGGGCTGCTGTACAGTCGAGGTGTTCTGGCCCCTAGCAGAGTAGGGCCGCGGAGAGATGGTAGTTCACCGTGGTATAGGGGTCCCTTATCCTCGTCATCCTCCCCTGCTCAACCTTGACCATCAGTCCGCCAATACAGCCACCACCCCGCGCGTTGCGTCGTAACACAAGCCCGAGCTTGCCCTGCCGTCCCACCTCGGGTATCAGTGTCCATTCATCTCGCTCACAGGGACATCCGCCACACACAGAGGAAAGGCAAGACCACTCGAGGCTCTGTGCTGTCCGAGTCACCACACACTTGCGTTTCTTTGCTTAATATCAGAACACAAATTCACGCCTGCTTACCGAGGGCTGGCCGCGATGGTATTATGGCGTAATTCTTTCGGCGCGTGATTTATCCCCCTCATTGGTATTCGTGCCTTTCCCCCCTGAGTATCCCCCATGGTTATGCGCTATTCTTCGGCCCCTCATGGATTAATCCCTTTATAGGTATCGTGCTACTTGACCCCCCTCGTTCCTCCCGGCTAATTCGTCGGGTATGATCCCCTCTCATGGGTATGGCTATTCTTCGGGTATGATTCTTCTCGGGTATCCCCCATCGGGTATGGCTATTCTTTGGGTATGATTATCCCCCCCCTCATGGGTTATGGCTATGTTCGGTTGGTATTGAGTATCCCTCTTCTACATTCTTCGGTATGATTACTCCCCTCATGGGTATGGCTATTCTTCGGCGTATGATTATCCCCCATGGGTATGGCTATTCTTTGGGTATGATTATCCCCCATGGTGGTATGGCTATTTCTTCGGGTATGATTATCCCTCATGGGTAATGGCTATTCTTCGGGTATGATTATCCCCTCATGGGTTTGGCTATTCTTCGGGTATGATTCCCCACATGGGAATGGCTATTCTTCGGGTAGATTATCCCTCATGGGTATGGCTATTCTTTCGGGTATGATTATCCCTGGGTATGCTATTCGGGTATGATTATCCCTCACGGGTTTGGCTATTCTTCGGTATGATTATCCACGTCTCCTAGTACTAAAATTTGGTGTATTTGGACATCAAACCTAACATGGCCTACTTGTTGATCGTTAAATGGAAAAACCCGGCCATGCGAATCTTGTGTGTTGTGAGTAGGTGATTGAGTTCGTTGTGGTGGGTGACTTTGTCCTTGTGGGTGGCTGACTGTGTGTGTTGCGGGTGGGTGACTGTGTTGTGGGTGGGGTGACTGTGTGTTTGCGGGTGGGTGACTGTTGTGGGTGGGTGACTGTGTTGTGGGTGGGTGACTGTGTTGTGGGTGGGTGACTGTGTGTGTTTGTGGGTGGGCGACTGTGTGTGCTGTAGGTGGGTGACTGTGTATTGTGGGTGGGTGACTGTGCGTGTTTTGTGGGTGGTGGCTGTGCGCGTTGTTGGGGGTGGGTGATCGTGTGTATGTTTGCTGGTGGGTGACTGTGTGTCTTGTGGGTGTGTGATTGTGTCTTGTGGGTGGATGACTGTGCGCGTTGCGGATGGGAAGACTGTGTGTTTGTGTGGGGTGACTGTGTGTGTTGGGTGTGAGTGACTGTGGTGTGTTGTGGGTGGGTTACTTTGTGTTGTGGGTGGATGAGACTGTTGTGGGGGGTGACTGTGCGTATTGTGGGTGGGTAACTGTGTGTATTGTGTGTATGTGGTGGGTGACTTTGTGTTGTGGGTGGGTGATTGTGATGTGGGTTGGTGACTGTGTGTGTTATTGTGGGTGGTGGTGACTGTGTGTTGTGTGTAGGCGACTGTGTGTATTGTTGGTAGGTGACTGTGTGTGCTTTGGGTGGGTGACTGGTGTGTTGTGGGTGGGTGACTGTGCGCGTTGTGGAGGGTTGGTGACTGTGCGTGTTGTGAGTGGTGACTATGCGTGTGTTGTGGATGGGTGTGTGTGTGTGTTGTGGATGGGTGTGTGTGTGTGTGTTGTGGATGGGTGACTGTGTGTTGTGGATGGGTGACTGTGTTGTGGGTGGGGTGACTATGTGTGTTATGGATGGATGTTGTGTGTCGTGGGTGGGGTGACTGTGTTTGTTGTGGGTGGGTGACTATGTGGGTGGTGTATGTTGTTGTGGGTGGGTGACTGTGCGCGTTGTGGGGGTGGGCAATTTTGTGCATTGTGGGTGACTGAATTGAGTGAGGGTGTGTGCTTTATGGGTGGGTGACTATGTGCATTGTGGGTGACTGTTGTCCGTTGTGGGTTAATAAATTGTGCGCGTGTTGATGTATCAGTGCGACATATTATTTACACACCCCTCGCGCGCTCGCTCGCGCGCGCGCAGTACAGATACGCACACGCACACACACGCACGCACACACACATACATACGGGCGCGCGCGCGCACGCACACAGGTGTCGTGTAGACAGATAGACGAACAGAGAAAACAGACAGATAAATAGATAGACAGACAGTAACATATATAGATAAATAGATAGACATACAGACAGGGATGTGTGTGTGTATGTGCGCGCACACACGCATATGTATGTGTGTGCGTGTGTGTGTGTGTGTGTGTGTGTGTGTGTGTGTGTGTGTGGTGTGCGTGTGCGTGCGTGCGTGCGTGCGCGCGTGCGTGCGTGCGTGCAGGCCGCATGTGTACCTGATTGCGCGTGAGCGAAGACGCAAATGTGGATGTGTGCGAGGAAGAATTCATCATCTACACTTTTTGTCTGGGCTTCTCCTTCGCATCCCCTTCGCACTGACACTGTGATCGGTGGCATCGTTGCCAGAACTTCCACAGAGCAGGACACACTGGAATTCTGCTTGCTTTCCCATCAACACACACATGAGAGTCCAGGCTCCAAAGGAGCTGTCGTTTCTCATACAAAGAGGTAACCAAATTCACCTCCAACAGAGAGAAGAAAGAAAGACAAGCTAACGAAATAAAGAGAAGAAAAGAACACGGTAATGTAGTGCGATTTCTCTCCGAGGATCTAGGAGCAACCCCGACATCCACACGGAAATCATTTTGTGAAAAAATGAGGAATGATGAAGAAAAAGGGATAAAATCAGGGAGAAAACAAGGAAAAATAGCCCCAGTGAGAAAAAAAGGACAGAAGAAAGGAGGAAATAAGATAGGTGGGGAAGTTGCAAAAGAGGAAGAAACAAAGGTATACAAAAATTCAGGAATGGGTGAATGAACGGGAACGGAATGCAATAATTCAGGGCAAGCGTGACAGAAAGAAAGAAGAAGAAAGGAGTGACAACATGACGGAAAAAAAAATGAGGCAGAAGTCCAAGAGCAAAGGAAAGAAATAAAAGAGAAATGAAGAACTAATTTACAAACGAAGAAACAAAGGAAGAAAGGATTGGCATCCGGAATTTAATAATTCTGAAGAGGAAAAAAAAGTTAAAAAAAAAAAAAGGGGGGGGGGGGCGGGGATAAAAACAGAAAAAGAAAAAAAGAGAGAAAATGAAAGAAAGAACAGCGAGAAATGGCCACATTACACAACCCCACAACAAGACACGACAACTCCCCTTCTCTCCTCCTCTCCCGTCACCCCCCCCCCCCCCCCCCCCCTCCCGTCATCCCTCCTCCAATCCCCTCCCACCCCCAGTCCCTCACCTTCAAACAACGGCGTGGCTACAGCGGGCTCTACCTTTGTCCTCCTCACGGTCTCTTTCGGAGCATGCGCGGGTAGAGGGAGGCTGAGGAGGAGGACGAGGTGATGGGGACAGGGGTGGGTTGGGGCAGATCCGTGTGCCCACACATCTGCCACAGGTTCTCATCACTGCGCAGTGAGGGTGTTCCACACCGCTGCAACGCCAATCGCAGCATGAGAACGTGTTCTCCGCCGCCACGGCCAATCAGTTAAATGAGAGAGGTTCTTCGCCACGGATAACATGGGCAAACCTCCAAAGGTGGGAGTTCAGGTTTACGAGGATGACGGAGGGGGTGGGGGGATGGGGGGGGGGTACAATGGACGTGTTGAAGCATTCTGCGTGCATATGCTTGCACATGCGTCACAAGCACACACACACACACACACACAAGCACACACAGACATCACCACAGCACACACACGACACACACACACACACATAACACACACACGCGCGTTGTCGCTCGCTAAACACCAACCGATGGGCATAAGACAGCACTATTATTAGGTTGTTGTCGCCACTTAAAATGCAAAAGTTAAAAAAAGAAAAAGAAGAAAATTCAAAGAATGCGCAAAAGAAGAAATACATGACGGAAAGAAAGAAGAAAGTAAGTCAAAACTGGAAGGGAGAATAAAAAGAAAAGAAAATTCAAGGGACTAAAGGTCTTTTTACAATTCTGCGTCACTCTAACAACTCGAAAAAAAAAATCTTCTTCGAAACTCTCATGTTTACTTTCAATTAAACTGAAGACAAAATTAAAGGTAAACTCACTCACTTCAAAAAAGACTTTTTACAAACAAAGGCCATTTTATGTAAATGCCAACAAATCTAAACTCCAATACTTCCTTCCTTCCCTAACATTTTTTTTTAATTCCACCGGTAGATTTCCAAGCGATACTCGACACACTAACAACCTCCATTCGTTAACACTGATAGCGTTTGTCGGGCTTTTTTTTTCTCCTTCGCTTACATTATTCCAAAAACCCAAGTCTCTCTCCCCCTCTCTTAGCCTTTCCAGTGCTCCACTCTCCTCCTCTCATCATCCCTCTCTCTCGGTCTCTCTCTCCTTACGGTCCTCTCGTTCCTCTTCCTACTCTTCGCCCACCTCGTCTCTCTATCCTCCTACTCTCCTCTCTCCGCTCTCTCCTCCTGTTCTGTACTGTTCTTCTCTTCTTCACGCACGCGTTTTATTTTAGCGTTTTAACTTTTGTATTAAGTCCTATAGTATTCGCGTGGTATATATAACTATATCATAATCATCTATTCTATCTATCCTTCTCTCGCTCTCTGTGCTCTCGCTCTCTCTCTTGTCGTCTATACATAATATAAATCGTCTACTCTACTGCTGATATCCTCTACTCTCAAACATATATAATGTGTGTATACCACACTGTTTTGTGTGGGTGGTTGTGTGTGTGTGTGGTGTAGGTGTGTGTTATACATACACACCCGCATAGACAGATAGATATGGATATATGCACAGATTTGCGTTTTGCTTACCTCTCCCATGACAATTTATTTTATGACAATTACTGAAAAACAAACAAGTTCTTACTGTGTATCCCGTTTCGCCTTTTGTTTAAACAAATTCTCGCCGTCTCTACCATACCCCCGCCCCTCTCGCTTTCTCTTTCTTTTTTCCAACTCCACTGGTAAAGGCACAGTGAACCTGAACCAAATTTTTCTCTGTCCCCCCCCCCCCCACCCCCCCCCACCACCCACACACACACACACCCTTTTTTTGTCGACAATTTCATTCATCGACAGAGAAGATCTAGTAAAAGAAATGTCTTCAAGTATATATAAAAAAAAAATACATCGTATGTCTACACTCTTGAACTCTTGACTGCAGAACCTAAGTAAAGGTGGTTGTATAGTTGTTGTTTTTTAAATGACAATAAATACACTTTGTACACATTTGATCCACACCAGAATAAAACCTGCGCTGTCTCATATGGAACAGAATAAGGCAGACGGTGGTGCTAAGTAAACTGACCCGTCTGCCTTAGAGGCCTACCTGGATCAGTGAGAACGGCGCCAGACTCTTGTTCCTATTGTTCTGGGTTCGATCTCCACTGGAGACAGCCAGACTTGCAAGAGATTCTGTCTTCAGGGTAAACTTCTGTGCTGACACCAGTCCCCTCCAACTCTTCCGGATGATATTTTAAAAACCGATGTCTAGTTCGTGTGCACCATGCACGACCAAAAGATACTATCAAATTAAAAAAACAATCTTGCACCCATGTTAAATGCCGTTCCATCTTTCAAAAAAAGGTACCGTCACCGATCGGTAGAATGGGAGAATGAAATAGTGTGGCGTGTACACATCATCCCTGGAACCGGATTGAGACTTCCTAATGGGGAGGTTAAATATTCGTCGCATGCGCAAAAATCGCGTCAAGATTAACCACGGAAATCCACATGGGTAACGAGAAGAGAGAGAGAGAGAGAGAGAGAGAGAGAGAGATAGAGATAGAGAGAGAAAGTCTGTGGCCTATCCCCTCAAAATGAATACTGAAGCTTCCACCGACAATCGTAACATGTCAGCAGCCAAAGGTGCGAAACTGGCTCTTGAGAAACGATCTCACTCAATAAGACAAACTCTACAGCGTAGATGATTAAAGCTGCTAATACTATAACGTATATGCACTCTGTGTTAACATCTTGTCCTCATTCTTCTTTATCCACTGAAAGAACGTTCTCGAGTCAATAACCGTGGTTTGTTTCCCTTTGACTGACAGGCTGATGTTACTTTCGTCACATGCACCGCCATTGCTTTTTATTCTCCTCCCCTGCTTTTTTTTCACCTGAGGACGGTAGTTGATGGCCAGATGTTCTGGTCCTCGGGGTTCTTGCCGTTGAGTAGAGTGGTAGCACAGGTTTGAACCCAGACGTATCCGCCTAGACCGTGTCAGCATACGGTAGTAGTCCGTACCGTACTCACCCTGGCCTTTTTTCTAGTACTGAAACAAACAAACACACACACACCACACACCACACACCACACACACATGAGTCTCCTCATTATCTTCGACGTCGCTAGTGCTGTCATTGTCATCAACAACAACAGGAAACCTGAGGACTTGTGACCATCTTATACGTATTCTGCGCGATACCAGCAATCAATAAGATGACGCAGAGTCACAACATCTACGCCGCAGACTTCTCGCATAACTTTAATTGCCCAAGAAAAACAGGGCGACTATGCAAGGAAATTGTGTCCATTATCTACACAAGACCGACAACCGTATTCCGAACATTCCGTCATTACTTGTTTTCTTTTTAAAAAATAAACTGCAAGCAAGTCCTTTTCGCAAGAGAACTCCCATTATGGATACTCTTCAATGAAAAACCAAAGTACTAGGCAGCCCTTAAGTATCTCTGTCTGTTCTCTTTCCCCATTCCTTTCTCTCTCGGAGAGAGAGATAGAGAGAGAGAGAGAAGAGAGAGCGGAGCAGACTATAGCAGGAGAGCGTGATAAATCCTACGTAAGCGTCGAAAGAGACGAGAGTATAGCAAACTGACAGAAAATGGAGACAACAAGAGAAGAGAAATTGAGATAGAGAGAGAGAGAGAGAGACGAGCGAAGCTAGCTGGAGAGGAGAGAGGAGAGGCGGAGATTAGAGAGGAACGACGAGAGAGGGAGACAGCCAAAATACACAACAACAACGCACAATCTCACCAACCAAATGATCAAGCGATCGAGTGTCGAGCGAGCTGAGAGAATACAGACCAGACATAACAGACCACGACAAACAGAGATAACAGAGAAACTGGAGATGCCACAGAGAGACGACAACAGTGAGAGACATAGACAAAGAAAGGGAGAAAGGCAGAGAAGGTCACAAAGATACACAAGACTATAACCTCAGAAAGAGACCAAGAGGCCGTCCACAGCAAACAAGAGAGCAGCCAGACAGAACCAGACAAGACAGTAACCCATACAGACTGACTCTCAGACACAGACAGAGAAAGCCGAGACAAGTAGAGTCAAAAATCAGAAGTGGAACCACAGACTTAAATCCGTAATAGTGCGCCGACGGACCGTAAATCTAAAGACGGAGCAAAGCAAAAAGGCAGGAAAGGGGGCACGTACTCACTAAACCACCAACCCCGTTGCTGATGAGCCAGTCTCAGTCTTGCCAGGTCGTCCGGTCCGTTCGTTGACCAATGTCGTACAGCGAACCATCGGATTAGATGACCGGTTTCTCGCGTCTTCCTTCAAGAACACGACACAGACCACCACACAACAGAAACCACCACACGACCACCCGTAGACGTCAACCTCGCTGGCGAATCTTAATCTCTCACATTACCCTCTAGATCTCCCTCATGCTAGCCACCGACCTTTCTCATCTCTCGTCTGTAGAGCCGCCATCTGACCAGGTAGTGTTGGGTCCTGAGTTCACTTCGGATCAGACCGTCAAAAAACGAGTTTCCCGTGTGCATGATTCTTGGGTCTGTAAGTTCAGGTGGT
>JADBJO010016240.1:35000-41109 GCA_016801955.1 Conus betulinus | reverse complement strand
GTGTTCCATTGGGTGAAGTGACCACTGCGAGATAGTGTACATAATGGATGGTAAGGTGCTGGTCATGCGTTTTGAACAAACTGATATCCCTCCTAGAGGAGGGACAGATGGCCTAGAGACTCGAACCTGTCAGGACGTTGGTCAAGGGGTCCTCACCGCTGACCAGTCATTACCAGCCCTTCACCCCCCTTCACCCCGTCAGCTATTCTCCTCTGAGACGGGTGGTTAACGATGGCCATGGTGTGGGGAACACACCGGTAAGTTCAGCCCCAGCAGCAATTAAAGACTTCCAGGTAGAGGAGTCGGATCTCATCACATCTCCAGTGACAGGAGAATTCAAGGGGGCGACACTTTTTTCTGATTCAGACAGGGCATCATGACAGTAGGAAGCGAGTCTTATATCTGATGCAGGTATGGCATCATGATTGCAGGAATTAGTAATCTCCTGGTCTGGATCTTGGGCCATATCATATAGAAGGCCATGACTTTACATTTTTGTAAGATGTGAATATTCTTTCTTCAGCAAGAAGGAGGATTCTTGTAAGAAGTTATTGATTCCCAATTCATAACCTGATTTATCTCTCATGTGGTTGACATGTGTAGACTCTGTTTATTTATTGTCGATTCATTTAGTAAAGTGTTTTCCCCGAAGGAGAGGGGGAGAAGAAAAAAAAAAACATTTGGTAGTGCGCCTTTTGGTTGATTGAGAGAATTGCGTGTGCGTACGGAGTAAATGCTGTCATGAATGCGTGTGTGCAAAAGTGACAGTGTGACAGAGATGTGCCTAAAATACTCTAGCATGTAGATGATTGGAACCTGCCAGCAACGATAATAGACCAATAGGTCAGGAAAACAGATAAAGAAAAAAAGCCAGACAAAATTTGTGGCACATAGACCGAAGAACTTGTATTCCGGAATCTGGCGACTTTTCCCATCTATTCTCACAGTTTGGCCTGTAAGTACTTGTGAATCCCAAGTGGTGCAGCCAGAAATGAAGCTAAGCAATCGCTCGCTCTTTCCCAGATGACTGGGAAGGTTCCAGGGCCAAATGTCCAGCTCCTCGTGCTTTCTTTTCCCTCATCCCGTGGTGTCGTCTTGGCACGGGTCCTCAGACTTTCCTTTTATCTCTCCCCCAATAGAGGCCCCTGGATAGCGGTACAGTCCCAGGCCCGTTTGTATCGGCACGCGACTTTCGGGGTGGGGGGGGTCGTGAAGGGCTGGAAATCGCCTTTAATCGACTCAAAAGGTTTCCACTCTCTCTCTCGTCTCTCTCTCTCTCTCTCTCTCTCTCCTCCATCTCTCTGAGGCATTTAGTAATTGCTTTGCATTTTCTTCTTCAAGTGGACTACAAGCCATTATGAATGGCAAAGTTTGAACAACTCTCTCTCTCTCTCTCTCTCTCTCTCTCTCTCTCTCCTCTCTCACACACACACACACACACACACACACCACACACCACACACACAACACATAACGCGCGCGCGCATGCAGGCACGCACGCACGCACGCACACGACCCACAGACACACACACACACACACACGACACACACACACAGAGAGAGAGAGAGATAGAGAGAGAGAGAGAGAGAGGATCGAAAGAGAAAATCTGCGTACACCGAAGAAGAAAGAAAGAAAGAAAAAAAAGAAAGAAAGAAGAAAGAAAGAAAGAAAAGATCCTGCTGAACAGTACTTGACCCAGGTGCAATGACAGTTTCGGAACTGAAACAAAATGACCGCACCGTTGCGCGTGGTGCGTCTTGACCTGTTCAGACTGTGAGGTCTGGCCACAATTGACCTGACATCGTTATTTACATACAGTGATGACTTAGACCTAGTGGATTCATTTAGAATGGGGGCAGGAGGGGCAAAAAGGGATCAGAGGTGGCAAGCCGGGAGGGGGGGGGAGGGGTTATCCACAACCCTTTTAACTCTGTTTCATCCTCCCCACACCAATCCACACCAGAGACCATCGTCACGACCACCCCTCCTTCTTAGCACTGGGCAACAACGTGCGATGTACTCCACTCTTTCTGATCGACAGCACATAAGCACCTCCCCAAATCACTGCCAACCCAAACTGAACCTTTCCTTGAGAGGACGTGAAGAAGGTTCGTGTTGTTGTTGCCATGTGGCATTGCTTAAGGTGAAGGAGGAAGAAGGGGGAGGAAGAGGGATAAAGGATGGTAAGGGATGGGAGCAAAAGAGGCCAGGGCCGGGGAAGTTTAAAGAGGGTGTGTGTGTGTGTGTGGGGGGGGGGTCCTCTTCTGTTACTTCTTGATACTGGTGTTTGTGTAGTGGACGTGCCCCCCTTTACTGCTGAAGTCCATGACATACAAGAATGTGTCAATATCATCAACAGCCCAGGCTTATTTTCCTTTCCCCAAGCAGGGCAGACAGGTCGTGAGAAAAGCGGGAGAATCTTGATGACTGATTGGGTGGAGGGCTCACGTGACAGATCACATCCGGACAGTGTTTTTCCCCCGCGAGGGACTTGACGTCTTGTGTTTCGCAAGCGGTTGGTGTAGGGAGTGGATCGTAGGCAGACCCGAACGTTTTCTTGTGCTGTGCCGTGCTGTGCTCTCTCTCTCTCTCTCTCTCCTCTCTCTCTCTCTCTCAATCGATGAAACCCTCAATCAAAGAGTAAAAGAAATGTTAAATGTCGGGATTAATTGGAGTTTTTAATTCATTGTAATTCTCACAATGTGTCTGCTTTTGTTGTTGTTGTTGTTGTTGTTGTTGTTCATAAATACAAAGAACATCATGGAGCTCGCAGTCCTTTGCTAAGGCAAAAAAAAATTCTAGACGATGTTTATTTTCTGTTTAAACCAGCGCAGCAGAAACTGTGGTGGCTACGGTCTGAGAGAGTTAGTTCCAATGAGCATTTTTGAATAGGATATGTTAGTGTGAAAATGTCAACGTTTAAGCCACCAGAAAGTGTGTGTTCTATGTTCCATGTGATGTTGATATCCGGGAAGGGAAGAGACGTCAGATACCTCATGTGTGAGTTGGAAGGATGGACGAAAGTGGCTGACAAGCTGAAATCCAGTTGCTTAGCTTTGAGGATGGTGGATATTCCAAAACCGTCGTTTATCATCTCTTAAAGACATCAGATGGGCGCTCTGGGTCTCAACAGGCAATACCAAATGCAGCACACCCAGAACAAAGCGTGCGTGTTCATCAGTCCATACGGAAGTCCAGAGCCCGTCAGATAGCAAATCTTATATCAGAACCAGCTTCAAATACCAAACTTCAAATGTGGTCTACGTTTTGTCTTGCATTCTCTGCAAGATAGTAAATGAGGGTGAGACATACAGATCCCTGAATAAACGCTTCGAAGAGTACAGGGATGGTATTCCTATGAAGAAAGATACACCTGTTTCAGATCATTTCGACTGTGGACACCATTTTCTTTCATCGATCAGAAGAAGCAGCTTTTTGGCGCCATGTCCGTCGGTCTGGTCTTCATTGAAAATTCATACACTGTATTGCAGAGCGTACAGGACAGGGCGTACAGCAGTTTTAAAGTTCTGCTTATGAAACTGGATCTGGTGTAAAATTTGTTTGCAAATGGGCCTCTTTAGCTGGGTCGATGAACGCGCAGGTATTGCGTCTGGGTTTTCCTGCAGTTGGAATTGTATGTGGAGTTGTGGGTCATGCAGGATGGAGGACAGATCGTACCAGCCGGTCTCCCTTATTTCTCTCTCTTTTGAACTGCAGCCATTGGTGGCTTTTTAAACGTCTACCCAAGTTCAGGGTCATTTCGCAGAAGACTTGAAATGTTTACGTAGAAATATCTCCAACAAGGAGGTTGCCTGGATGGTAGGTCAGGGTGAAGACAGTCCCATCTTTTTCTCTGTCTCATTTTCTGTGCCACCTCAGTGGCAGTGCAGACACGCTGGTCATTCCGACACCCCCCGTCCACAGCCACAGCCCGACCCGGCCTGCCGCAGCCTAGGCACCGGCAAACCACAGGGAACAGTCAGTGTCGGGTCGTCAAGAGGCAACCCGCCGTAGGATACACTGCACTGTTGCCGAGTCACTTCGGTGGTGTTCAGTGGCGCCTGTTCTGATCCAAAATACGCAGGAAACCACCTACTAAGCCCCCTATTGACGACAATAGTTGCTTAGTCGCGGAGCCGTCGTGAGTGAGCTCTTCTCCGGAGGACACCACCACCTTCGTCCAACGACAACCTACATGGACTTACCAATACCGGTGACCCCGACGGAATCAAAGCAAGGCCACAGACATATGAAGGAAATCGAAGCTGCGGTCATTATGAGAACAGGGCATGAATTATAACAGAATTTGATTTGACGAAAAAATAATATTAGATGATAATGATGCAACTGTACAAAAGATAAATATATTCTTTTTATTTCTCCTACTTACTCCATCCTGTTTTCAACAACCTAGCGCTCTGCAGGGCTGTTTCAAGAGGATACGTACATTCCATTTGTAAGTGAAACAGAGAGACAGAGAAAACAAGAAAAATGACAAGAAAGAAAGAAAGAAAGAAACTAAATCGTACGACTCAGTTTCAAAACGAAGTGACTAAAGGCGGAAAATGAAGCAAATCGTAGAATTCATTTCCAGCATTACGTCCTTTCACTTCGAGTTTCTTTCACACTCATTCCTGTTTCAGTAATGAAACATTCCACATAGCATCCTTATCCCTCGATCTCCCTCCCCTCTCAGCCAGTAAACACACACACACACACACACACACACACACACACACACACACACACACACACAGAGTAGGCCTCCGTCGGTCATAGCTGACCATGGATAGAGTGAATCCGACATAAGATTGAGCTTTCTGTTCGGGCCGTCTGCTCGACCCAAGCAGCATCGTCTGTGGCTGTAGAGACCGATGCGAGATTAGCAGTTTTCTGTCACAGCAGTGTTATCTGTGTGTTGACACTGGTTTGTTGGCTGTCATTCCCTTTCTGCGGGCTCGCTTTTCTGCTGCAGCAGTTGTCAGTTTGTCTTCGCTAATCTGCAGCTGTTTCTTGAGAGTGCTTCTCCAGCTGTTGGGGTCTGCTGCGAGCTCCTCCCAGGTGAATGTGTTGATCTCAAGCGCCTTCATGTCTCTTTTGCAACCGTCTTTGTATCTCAGCTGTGGGTGGCCAATGCTTCTCTGCCCTGTGGCAAGCTCTCCATAGAGGACGTCTTTTTGGGATGCGGCCATCCTCCATGCGACGAACATGGCCCAGCCAACCCAGCCCGACGCTATCTCAGCAGGGTAAACATGGTAGGGAAGCCAGCGCGAGACAGGACTTCGGTGTCGGTCACCCTGTCTTGCCAGTCCTGGAGATGCCGAGCATACGCCGGAAGCTTCTGAGGTGGAGGGAATTGAGCCTTTTCTCCTGGTGAGCATGCGTGGTCCATGCCTCACTGCCATACAGCAAGGTTCTGAGAACGCAGGCGTTTTACACGGCTATTTTTGTCTTTGTGGTTAGCTTGGGATTTGTCTACACTCTTTGTGTGAGGCGAGCATGTGTTGTGGCTGCCTTCCCGATCTTTTTGTCGATCTCAGCGTCAAGGGAGAGGTTATCGGTGATGGTGGACCCAAGGTAAGTGAATTGATGGGTGGCATCAATCTCATAGTCATCAATGGTGATGGCTGGTGGTGACGGCGAGTCTGGACTCGATGACATTTGTCTCCTTTAGGCTTATAGTCAAACCAAAGCTTTTGCGGGCCTGGAAGAAGAGGTCCATCAGTGAAGGCCTTGGTGAGGTCAATGAATGTGACATACAGGGGCATCTGCTGCTCTCTCTGCACTCCTCCTGGAGTTGGCGATGGGAGAAGACCCTGTCTACCATGGACCTCTCTGCTGGAAAGCCACACTGTGATTCCGGGTAGACACGTTCAACCAGCTTCTGCAGACGGTTCAGGACTAGAGCGTAGACTTTGCTGACTATGCTAAGAAGAGAGATGTCTCTGTAGTTATTGCAGTCGCTCCTCTCTCGCCCTTGTTTTTGTACAGGGTGACAATCTCGGCATCCCTCATGTCCAGTGGTACAGCTCCCTCATTCCAGCACTAACAGAGGGCGGCGTGCAAAGGGTGCAGAAGGGTAGTCTTGCAGAGTGTGATGAGGTCTGC
>JADBJO010016240.1:17500-27500 GCA_016801955.1 Conus betulinus | reverse complement strand
TGTATGTTGGATCAGTACAGACGTCACGACACACCACTGAAGTGATTCGACTCGGGCAAGCCGCGCAGGGTCTCTTCTGGTGGGTTGCCTTATGTTGATCTCATGATAACAGCTCTCTATAAGTAAACTGCGGTGGAATTCATGTGGATGTAATTGTTTATAGCGTAGCCGGAACGAGTCGAATAAAGTTTTAAAATTACTGAGTTTCTCTGTCACAATTTCATTCGCTGTCAACTCTGTCCTGGAGTATACTATCACAACATTGTCTAGCTGTTAACTCCTTGAAGTTCTGTGTAACAATTTTCTCTAACCGTCAACTCCATCTTGAAATTTGTTGTGACAATTTTCACACGCTCTCAGGTCCATTTTGCAGTCTGCTGTAACAATTTTCACCAGCTGTCAAATGCATCTTGAAGTTGCTGCTACAACTTTTTTCACCAGCTATCAGCTCAGTCTTCGAGTCTGTTGTTACAGCGTTCACCATCTGTAAACCCCATCTTGAAATCTGCTGTCACAGTTTTCACCAGCTGTCAACTCATCTCAGAGTCTGCTGTAACTATATTCACCAGGTGTCAACTCCATCTCTGAGCCTGCTGTAACTATATTCACCAGTTGTCAGCTCCATCTCTGAGCCTGCTATAACTATATTCACCAGCTGTCAACTCATCTCAGAGTCTGCTGTAACAATATTCACCAGCTGTTAACTCCATAGCTGAATCTGCTGTAACTATATATTCACCAGCTGTCAACTCCATCTCTGAGCCTGCTGTAACTATATTCACCAGTTGTCAGCTCCATCTCAGAGTCTGCTGTAACAATATTCACCAGGTGTCAGCTCCATCTCTTAGTCTGCTGTAACAATATTCACCAGGTGTCAGCTCCATCTCTGAGCCTGCTGTAACTATATTCACCAGGTGTCAGCTCCATCTCTGAGTCTGCCGTAACTATATTTACCAGGTGTCAGCTCCATCTCAGAGTCTGCTGTAACTATATTCACCAGCTGTCAGCTCCATCTCTGAGTCTGCTGTAATAATATTCACCAGCTGTCAACTCCATCTCTGAGCCTGCTGTAACTATATTCACCAGCTATCAGCTCCATCTCTGAGTCTGCTGTAACTATATTCACCAGCTGTCAGCTCCATCTCTGAGTCTGCTGTAACTATATATTCACCAGCTGTTAACTCCATCTCCGAGTCTGCTGTAACTATATTCACCAGCTGTCAACTGCATCTCGAAATCCACTGAAAACATGCTACTGAAATCTGCAGTTATGTCTTTGGAGTTGGTTGTAATAATTTGCACCAGCTGCAGTCTCGGGGTGTGTTGTAAAATATTCTCACTAGCTCTCAACTCTAGCTGGGGAAAATGCTTCAACTTTTGTCTGAAAACAGAGCACAGAAAAAAAATATGAAGCAAAAAAAAGAAAAAAAAAAAAATCGTCACCCAAACACAGCAAAATAACATAGTAAATAATGTGTGAATTATGCGCTGCCTCTCCTGCTCCCCTTCCCTTCCCCGTCCTTCCCCGCACTCCTCTCGCCCCCACCCCCCCCCCACACCCACACCCACCCCCACCCCACCCCTCCACCACACACTCTCTCTTTCTCCCCATGTTCTCATCTATGATTACCTCCGTCATCCTTTGCTCCAATCCCTTCAGTGATGCCTGTTTGTTCTGTTTGTCTGTCTGTCTGTGTCCAGTGTGTGTCTGTAGAGTCATGGCACTGGCATTCAGTGATGCCTGTTTGTTCTGTTTGTCTGTCTGTCTGTCCAGTGTAGTCTGTAGAGTCATGGCACTGGCATTCAGTTATGCTTGTTTGTTCTGTTTGTCTGTCTGTCTGTGTCCAGTGTAGTCTGTAGAGTCATGGCACTGGCATTCAGTGATTCCTGTTTCTGATCCAACATTTGCAGGACCCCCCCCCCCCCCCCTCCCAGGAAGGGAATGGGAGGTGGCTAAGGGGGAGGGAGGGGGGAAATGGAGGAATGGTGGGAGAGTATGGGGGTGAACAAGAGGAGACTGTCTATATGTATATGTGTTATAGTTCGTGTGTTGCGTGTGTGTGTGTGTGTGTGTGTGTGTGTGTGTGTGTGTGTGTGTTTGCAGTCTCATTTCCTGGTGCCCTCAACAGCATTACTCCCCAGCCGCTCATTATGGTCAGCACCTACTCGCCCACGTTCACCCTGTTGCAGCTCCAGCACCACAGGGAACTGTCAGTTCTGGGTTGTCATAATTCAACCGCCAAACAGCAGACACTGCGTTACTGCCGAGTCACTGCAGTGGTATTCAGTGGCGCCTGTTTTGATCAAACAGGATGCAGATGCTTCTGTTTACTTTGCTGAACTTACAGCCCTGGTTCTAGCATTGAAGATAATCTCTCAATCCACAGACAAAAACTGATTTTGTCTGATTCGCTGTCAGCTTGGAGGCGATAGATGGCTATATAACCTCCATCATCCCGAACTTCTACACTTTTTCAAACTTTTTTTTTTTTTTTTGTTTTTTTTATTATTATTACTATTATTTATATTATTTTATAAAAAAAAAATGGCAGACTGCCATGTGCAGTGCCCCTACGGAGCATTAGTATATGGAGTAAGGTAGGATAACTGCACTAATCCATCCGTAGAAACTAAGCCCTAGGAAGGTAGCCAGAACCACACCACACACCCAAATTTAGACCCCAAGTAATCGTGGGTTAAATTTTGAGTGAGAAATCAACCTTGCGACGAGGCATTGGGAGTTCCACAGCAGAGGAACGCATGGGACAACTAATCTGGACAAGTCTGCCGTACATGTCCAGCGACCGTGTTCAGACCTGTCAACCAGGCACGTGAACGCTCCTTTTTCAAACTTTTTGCTATGTTGAAAACAGAAGGTCGCAACATCCTTCTGGTTTGGGTTCCTGGTCATGTTGACATCGGAATGGAGCGAAATGGCTGACCGTTTAGCCAAGAATGCCACAACAGGGAAACTGTCTAACATGTCTATCCCCTACCCAGATCAAAAACCGGAAGTTTATGATTATGTCAGAGATCTCTGGCAGGAGGATTGGAATACACAGACGGATAACAAACACTTCCAGATCTGTCCAAACCTAAAAGAGTTCCTCTCATCCACCTTAGGTGGTCGAAAAGAAGAAAAAAAACGGTTCTCTATGCCGGCTGCAACTAGCTATTCATTTTTTGACTCATTCGTACCTTTTAAAGAGTGAAGAAGCTCCGTGGTGCATTCCATGTCATGTACCACTCACAATGAAACATATTCTTTGAGAGTGTTGGGACTTGCATGATGTGAAACACAAACATTTTACAGCAGGTTTTATGAAAATCTTGTTCAGAGATGTTTCCACCTGATGCGATCTTTGAATTCTTGAAAGAGATCAACATTTTTCATCGGATCTGAGATTTAATATTGGAAAGATTTTTTAAAACTAAATTCAGGTGCGTGTTTAGAAGATGTATTTTAAAAAGTGTTGTGCGAATGAATGACTGGTGAGTTGACTTCAACATGATGACAACCCTGATATGGCCCTTTGCGGTTGGCTGGGCTATAAGCAACATTGCCATTACCATTACCATTGCCACGTTCTGAGTGCATCGTTGCTGATGGTAGCTGCTCAGTCACACAGCCTGTGTGAGCAAGTGTTCCCCCTCAGAGGAAGCCCCCACATCCCGTCAGTGATAGTCCCTGTGAACGTGCTGATGTCAACGACGTTGACATGATGAACTCTCCATGGCCATGGACTTGGAGAGGATGTGAAAACTGAGATCACCAGGATAGCAAGGCATGAAGGCCAAAAGAACTGGAAGTTTGTTGTGATGATGATGTCAATGAGGATGATGAAAATGATAATGTACAGTTCTGTCCTAGTTGGGTGCCAAGTAACGGGACCGTGATTTACATTTCATGTCTTGATATATATCCTGGTATCCTCTAGGCCCAGAAGACAACTTCCAGTGTTCGTAAAAACATGCAAGCAATGTTCTTAGAGATGCCACCGTTTAGTGGATGAAACTTGATTGTACGCTTGTTTTCTTTCCATGAGAGCATGTAACACAGTTCATTATTGGAAGAAACCAGGTGGGGCCAAACAATTGCACAAACACTTCTGATTGAGACTCGCCCCATGACCTACCTATCTGTAAAACTATGATACTAACGACTGCAATGGATGACCTTTTCTTTGGGGGGGGGAGGAGGGGGGGGGGGGGGGGGGGTGGGGCAAAAAATGTTTGCGTTCCAGGCCAACCACATCACTGGAGATAATAGATTTCAGCTGCTGAAAAGAAAAAAAAAAGGAAGAGGGGGAGGCAGGGGTGAAGTCATCAGTTCATTCAAGATTTAAACACTTTAATTAATCAGTCACAGTTTTGCCCCCCCCCCCCCCCCCCCCACACACACACACACACACACACACACACACACACACACTCTCACACACACACACACACACACACACACACACACACACACACACACACACACACTCACACTCACTGACACTCACACACACACACACACACACACACACACACACACACACACACACACACACACACACACGCACACACACACACACCATCTCTCTGTCTCTGCCTCTCTCTCTCTCTCTCTCTATGTCTCTCTCTCTGTTTCTCTCTCTCTCTCTCTCTCTCTCTGTCTCTCTCTCTCTCTCTCTCTCTCTCTCCTCTCTCTCTCTCCTCTCACACACTCTCTCACACACACACACACACACACACACACACACAGACCAGGAAAAAAACTTCAAAAGGAAGCCTGGGTGAAGTATACACAAAGAGACCAGAAAAACTTCTAAAGAAAACCAGGTGAAAGGTCTCCAAAATCATGATTTAGAAAAAGCAAGATTTCAGGAAGATGGGCATACAATGGAACAGAAGGAGTGTTCAGGGGTATTTGCTTCTAGATGGTGAAAAAAAGAAAGCTTTGAGATCAAAAGATTTGTTTCTGACAGTAGCAGATGAGAAGATGACAAAAGTTGAAAGAAGGGCAAAGTTTATGGAGGGGGGCACAGATGTGGAGAATGTCAGGAGGATATTTTGATGCCAGTGACAAGATGAAAATTTGAAAGATGCTGGTTTTTATTCTGCACTGAAATGGGAAGCCAGTGAAGAATCTATAGGAGGAATATGATATAGTCTAGATGCCTTGCTGCAGTGTTCAGGACTTTTCTGAAATCAGGAAAAATCATTTGCGAGCTGGCCAAGCCACTGTTGTAAAAAAATCCAAGCAATACACCAAGACCACAGACATAGAAAAAGATTGATTTTAACATTCGTGACCAAGACCAGGAACACAGGGCAGTGGTTTTGCAAGTTTCAGTGGAAGGAAAATACAGGAGGATGCTTGTTTTTGAGAAACTCCAGGTAAACTGCAAGATGTTAGACTTAGAGACTTGATTTTGGAGCTGCAGGGAAGACTGCTGGAAGGAAGACTAGGGTCAAAAGTGTCACCAAGGTTACACATTAGAAACAGAAAGAAGGCGCTGTCCCATAGTGACTCTGATGACAAGGTGGAGCGAAGAGCATCATTTCAGTTTCTAATTAGTAAACTTGTTTGGGGTCATCCACCACTTTCAGTTGTTTGTTTGTTTGTTTTTTAGAAACAAACACTTTCAGATGTGGAGCCTAGTAATTACCGGCAGATGTCATTATCGGAGCTTTCCTGTAAGAGCGACGGCTGAATGAAAGTGTCTGATGTGGGTCTGACAAACAGAACAAGCAGAACAGACCATTGCACAGAGATATATGGGAAGGATCCTACAGTTCAGAAGAGCAGCAAACTGAGGAATTGTAGCCCTCATTCATGTGGTACATGTTCAGCATATGAATCATGATCTTGGGTGGTGATGGTTGTGTGTGTGTGTGTGTGTGTTTTTAATTTTTTTTTTTTTTTTTTCATTTTGCTTTGTACATTTTGGATTGAAAGGTATCTGTGTGTGTGTGTGTGTGTGTGTGTGTGTGTGTGTGTGTGTGTGTGTGTGTGTGTGTGTGTGTATAGTGTGGTTGAAGGGAATAAGGGGTGTGAGGGGAGAGGTGGGTGTGAAGGGAGAGGTGGGTGAAGAGAGGGGTGGGTGAAGGGAGGCTGCAACAGTTGACATGCTCAAAAACAAAACAAAACATGCCAAAAAACCCTCCAAATAAACAAAAAGAAAGAAACAGCGACACTCTATATCCCACCCTCTGCCCTGAAATTTGTTCTCAAAATTGCACGTTAGCCTCAGTCGAAATAGTTACTAAGAAAGTGGGTAAATGGGACAAAAGATTCAGTAATTTCAAATCAAAAGAAAAAGGTATGACATGACATTCTTCATTGTGTGTCTGCAGAATAATTGTTTTTGTAAGACTACCGTAGTTACTGATGAAATTCCGTACTTTTGTAGGACTTGAAGAAAATATGTCATGTAGTTTGCTCACCACATATGACATTATACTATATTGTTATACTGTTTTCTACTCGAAGATGGAAAATTGTGCGTCTCATTAATCATTAATAACACATCATTTGACATATTAGAACATTAGTAGTGTAATATTATAGGGAAAGCTATCCTGTTCTCAGGTAGAAGGTATTCACTGTTATGTGGTCTTGTCTAAGAAACTAGTAGAAGGTGTATGTGATACACAATCACACATTCATGTTTTTCTTTTGTTCTATGGTGTTTCTGTGTATATTGGTGTGTATATGCATCCATGTGCAGTTTAATGTCTTTCGATTTACAGTGATATTCACGTACGCACACATACATACACACACACACTCACACACACACACACACACACACACACACACACACACACACACACACACACACACACACACACACACACACACACACACACTTCCCTTTCAGACTTTTGTCATTGCATTTTCATGGAACAATTGTGTACACAGTCAGTACATTCTTTCAGATCCCTCTTAGTGTGTCATAATATCATCTGGGGATGAAAAGACATTAAATAAACCACTGATCTTAGTCTGTCAAAATGTGTAAAAATCTTTCTGTTGTGGATTTTACTTTTTTTCCCCCTTTGGTCTATTATATTTAAGTAAATGCAATTCCTCAATAACCGTTTTCAAGGTATGCTTGCAGTGTGTGTGTGTGTGTGTGTGTGTGTGTGTGTGTGTGTGTGTGTGTGTGTGTGTGCACGCACGTGTGTGCGTGCGTGCATGCCTGTGCATGTGCATGTATGTGTGTGTATGTGTGTGAGTGTGTGTGTATGTGTATGTGCATGTGTGGGTGCGTATTTGAGTGAGTGAGTGAGTGAGTGACTGAGTGTGTGTGTGTGTGTGTGTGTGTGTGTGTGTGTGTGTGTGTGTGTGTGTGTGCGAGTGTGTGTGTGTGTGCGTGTGTGTGACTGAATGAATGCATGACCATGTGTTTATCCACAATGTGCAGATCACTTATTGCATTACCGTCGGATCTTTAGCTTGATATTAAGATCTTCAGAATACACATGTAGCACACACACATGCAGGCATGCATGCATACACACACACACACACACACACACACACACACACACACACACACACACACACACACACACACACACACAGTGACACACACACACACACACACTCACACACACACACTCACAAAGATGGTCAGACACTTGTAGGAAGATATGAAAGTGACAGTGCCAACTATTATGCAGCCCTGATGAGGTCATCAAAGTCAGATGGGTAAAAACAACTTGGCCTGAGTTGACATGTCAAAATATCTTGTAGAATTTAAAAAAAAAAACAACCCAAAAACACTAGTTCCCATTCAACTGATGTGGCTGCAGACCATCTCAGTAACAGCCTTCCAGAATCTATAATCAAAAAAAGTATTACCCCCCCCCCCCCCCCCCCCCCCCCCCCCCCACCCCCCCCCTTTCTAGAGAGATGTAGTCTTTGTTGGGTGGTCCATTGAGTAATGCAGGTTATCATCCCATAGTCTTGTGGCCTTTTGTGGACTGTTACTGAAGGTTCTCAGTGTCAAGAGCTTCAGTCCTGTCCTTCCACACGATAACCTTGCCTGAACTGAGCTGAGTGGACATAGAGGGTTTTCACACTGTACAAATCTGACCTACAGAGTGGTTCAAACTCAGCTCAGCAGGTGAAAGTTATAATCATTTCAGTACAGGCCCTTCTGATATCTAGTATATGTATAGATAGAGACTGAACTGGCCTAGGAAAGAAGGCTTTCGAAAGTAGTGGAGTGGAGGGGCGTTGGGTGGTTAGGGGGAATGGGCCTTTTTTTTTTTTTTTTTGCTGTCCCAACCTCTGTGCCACCTCAGAGGCAGTGCACTCACGCCGCTCATTCCGCCACCCCGTCCATAGCCACAGCCTGGTTGGCCCGGCCGCAGCCCCGGCACCGGCAATCCACAGGGAGCAGTCAGTGTCAAGTCGTCAAGAGGCAGCCCACAGGAGGAGACACTGCACTGCTGCCGAGTCACTTAGGTAGTGTTCAGTGGTGCCTGTTTTGATCTAACATATGCAGGACACCACCTACTACTAGACCCCTACTGACGACAATAATTGCTTAGTCGCGGAGCCGGCGTGAGTGAGCTCTCCCTCCGGAGGGTGCCACCACGTCCATCCAGCGACAGTCCCCATGGACTTGCTGATACCAGTGACCCCGAGGGAACCAAACCAAGGCCACAGACGTGGAGAGGACATCGAAATTGAGGTCACCATGAGAGCAGAACATGAAGGGCCACAGAATTTGAGACTTTTTTTTTTTTTTTATGCTGATCGATGACAATGAGGATGATTAATATGCTACGGATTCCCATTTCGGTCTGAGACTACATGACAGGGCCGTACTCTACACTTCCATTCATAATATATCCCGGTGTCAACCAGGCCCGAGAGATACAGGCACCTGCAGTGTTGGTCAGGAAATTTGAGCAACACTCTCAGAAACGCATCCATTAAATGGATGAAACTCGACTGTGTGGACCCAGTCTTCCCAACTGAGTCTGCAGCAACTCAGCTCTGGTTAGGAGCCAGTCGGGGCAGAAAAACCCATATGACTTCTGATGGGATTCGAACCCACGACCTCCCAGCCGGGAGTCTGCGACGCTAACCACTTCGCCACGGCGGCTGGTGGGACTTCTTTTAATTTGAGGGTGTTTTTTTGAATGGTTATGTCGCAAACGGTTGATTGTCATGCTCAGTAAGTAATAATCAAAACATCTTGTCAGAACCCTTAAACTGGATAGTATTAATGCTTATTCGTTGTTGATATGCTTTTGGCCCAAGTTTTCTGCACAATCCAGCGACGATTACTGTCATCATTATTATTGAGAGTACTTACATAGTAGCTGTCCTCAGTTAGACATCAGACTTGTCTAAGTGTTTCACAATCTACACTCACACAGTTTACATGGTGGGCAGCCTATCTTGGTTGCACCGACTGACAAACTGCCAGCTGGCGCTAATCATTTCTTTCTGTGTCATTTTGTATATATATCGGTGACTAAGTGTTTTGCTTATTCCAGAACCCCTGGATCACCAGGTACAAAAGTTCTGCCCTGCCTATTCCGGCCCTCAGTGAGGTTGTAATATGCTTTGCAACATGCTCCAGGGATCAGGGAGATGACATACAACTCTGTGATTGTGTCTCACTCATTTTATTTTCATTCAGACTGATGAAAATGTTTCACTGGTGCTGAGTTTGAAAGATGAAATTCATGGTATGAATCAAACTGATCTTTATTTCATGCTTTCATGAGATAACAGATTTTGTGTTAAAAAAGATTAATGTATGATATCAAAAGCAAAAAAAAAAATTAATGTTTAACATCAAAAGCAGTCTCATGTTAATATGGCTGTGTATCTCTTCCTCTCTGAGAGAGAGAGAGAGAGAGAGGGGGGGGGGGGGGGGGGAGTTAATTTTGGGGGCTTGATAATCTTTTATGTTAATTTTTGCTGTTCAGACACTTTAAAATGACTGCTTAGGGTCATGCCTTATCAGTGTTGTCTATACAG
>JADBJO010016240.1:0-10000 GCA_016801955.1 Conus betulinus | reverse complement strand
TGGACGGGAGCTTGATCAGAGTGAGAGATTGAATGGGACAGGATTGAGGTGGAGGGTAGGACGGGGTAGAATGGGGGGGGGGGGGGGGGGGGGGGGGGGGTGGGATGTAGGGAAGACATGCAGACTGAAAGCGTGACGGGGTGGATTAGAAAGTCGTTCAGTCAGTCACCAGACAAATAGATCTAAAGCATATACCCCAGTCCCTAAAAGGCAGGCGGGGGTATGTGTGGGGTTAGGGGGGAGGGGGGGGGGGTGCGGATTGCGGAGGGGGGGGGGGGGGGGTCGGGACAGAGGTGTTTGTGTGTGTATGGGGGGGACATCGGCCCTCAATAAAGGGAAATATATAGAAAACGCAATAACAACATCAGCAAAACTAATCTAGAATAGAAGTAAACATGCATAAACGCTATAAATAGAAAGAGGAAATGGTTAACACAAAAGAACAGAAGACAATCAATGCCTGGAAGAGGGAGGGGAGAGAGAGAGAGAGAGTGAGTGAGAGAGAGAGAGAGAGAGAGAGAGGGAGAGACAGAGAGAGAGAGAGAAAAGGTGGGGGTGGGAGGGGAGGAGTCATCAGCATAAAAGTTCATGAAAAAAATGGTTATTGGAAGATAGATAAATATATACAATAACATTATCACAACAACAAAATTATAACACATTTCTGGAAAAAGAAATAAGAAAGAAATCATTGAACAGGCACCCCATCCTGTAGGCAAGACAAAAATTTACGCTTGACAAGCAGCACCTTTGAGACAATAGATGAGAGAGACCAGTACAGAGAGAGAGAGAGAGAGAGAGAGAGAGAGAGGAGAGAGAGAGAGAGAGAGAGAGAGAGAGGAGAGAGGAGAGAGAGACAGAGTAGACAGAGAGAGAGAGAAAAAGGTGGGGTGAGGGGAGGAGTCATCATATAAAGTTCATGAAAAAATGGTTATTGGAAGATAGATAAATATATACATATAAACATTACCACAACAACACAAAATTAACACATTTCTGGAAAAGAAATAAGAAATAAAATCATTGAACAGGCACCCCATCTTGTAGCAAAGACAAAAATTACACTTGACAAGCAGCACCTTTGAGACAATAGATGAAGAGAGACCAGTACGAGAGAGAGAGAGAGAGGAGAGAGAGAGGATGATAGAGAGAGAGTGGAGATAGAGAGAGCGAGAGAGAGAGACAAGGAGAGACAGACAGACCGACAGACAGACAGACAGAGAGAGTTTTAAGGACATGAATTGGAAAAATTCAGTCATTAGTTGGGTATGAAGTGCCCTTTTAAAGCTATATATGCTGGCATGAACATCAAGAGGGGGTGAAATGCGGTTCCATAAGAAGCCGCCAGAGTAGTGAAAGACTGGTGTTTTAAAACATATCTATTCTTGGACGGGGTATTACAATTTTATGAAAATGGCGATTTTCATTAATCTAAATTTCTCTGTAATTGAAGGGGGGAGCACGACCCGAAAAGAATCTTAAACATGAAAAAAAGCTTTATTGAATTTAAGCTTAAAGTTTAATGGTAAAATATCCAGATCTGTATAGTCAGAGTAGATAACGTAACCGATTTTAACAAAACTAATTTCAGGGAACGTCTATAAAGACTAAATAAAGGTTTGAGTATATGATTACTAGCTGAATCCCCAAATCTGTAGATGCATAATTATATATGGGATTCAATATAAGCGTGAAAAAAAATATTTTACGTGAATGGCAGTCTAGGAAATGCTTTATCTCTGGGACAGCTGGTATATCTTTTTCGAAACTATTTTGCATAAAGACCGTACATGTTCTGACCATGACAGATTGTTGTCTATAACTATTCCTAAGACTTTATGACAGACTGTTTCTTCGATAGTTTATACCATTGATAGAAAGGGGTGCGCTCGTATAGAAAGGTTTTTGACGTTTTTGTCTTGTGGTTATGATCATATGTTTGGTTTTGACAGGGTTTAGACACATATGGTTTAATTCAGACCATCGGTTAGCTGGTTAATACGTTGCTGTAATAACATAGATACTTTTTCTGCTTTGCGATCACATGCATGAACAGTAGTGTCATCGGCGAACATACACACAAGCGCTGGAGAGGAAACAGGGGGAGATCATTAATATATATTGAGAAAAGTATGGGTCCTAGGACGGAGCCTTGAGGAACACCATGTTTGAGAGGCAAAATAGAAGATTGGCGTTCATGAATTGAGACAGTTTGTTTTCCTGTCGCTTAAAAACGAAGAGATGAAGTTCTAGAGCATTATTGGATAAACGGTATACATTTTAACTTTTTTAGAAGCAGTGTGTGGTCAATTACATCAAAAGCTTTTGCAAATCAATAAAAAGGGACACCGGTCACCTTGTTTTCATTGATATTTTGTAAGCCATTTGTCTACTAGGTTAAGTCAGTGCAGTGTGGCAGGAGTGATGTTTCCTGAAACCAGACTGCTTAGGGAAATAATTGGAGCTGCAAGTTTTAGGATTTTTGCCATCAATACCGTCTAAGCCACGAGCACATGTTTCTTTTAGACGGATCAGGGCATTATATACATCATGAACTGACATTAAGGGGATGTCTAAGTCTGAGG
This sequence comes from Conus betulinus, assembly GCA_016801955.1. Classification (NCBI taxonomy): domain Eukaryota; kingdom Metazoa; phylum Mollusca; class Gastropoda; order Neogastropoda; family Conidae; genus Conus; species Conus betulinus. The sequence continues at coordinate 7,415 of JADBJO010016240.1, read as the reverse complement.
ATATGGCTTTTGAATCACAGAAATCGTTTAATAATGTAAGGAGTGTTTTCGGCAGATCTATCTGATTTTATTGTTTGTCTTAGCTATATTACAAAAAATGATCTTAAGTTTCTCGGGACACAGGTCTTCATGAGATGTATTTTTACTGATGTTTTTTGTTTGTCAGCTGATTGATAGCATTCCAAAATTGTTCTGCTATTGGTATTAGAAGAAACAAGTTCTGTGAAAGTACTTTTTCTTAGCTGCTCGTTTTACATAATTAACATGATTTCTTTTGGTTTACAAATTCTTTCTTTGTTCCGCAGACACAAAGATGATCTCTTTTGGTTCATAGCGTCCTGTACCTCTTTTGATAGCCATTGGTAACAGAGGGCTGTTTCTAACACGCTTGGTTTTGAAAAGGTGCATGTTATCATAAATATTAAAAAATTGGTGTGTACCAAACTTCCCAGGCTTCATTCAGGATTTGTAAAATTGGTTAGACTAGGAAAAGAGTGTGAATATTACACAAATCAAACAAAAAATTATTATTTTTATCAAAATTCGTAAGCACCTGTATCTTATAAAACGCTGTGACCATTCTTCGGAATTTTTCACTCCTTTTTTCGACCAAGATCACTACAACCATAACAGCGGTGAACACACTTCATTTATATTGATTTTTGTCGTGGTGTAAATGTGATCAAGAAGAGGTTTGGGATGTGGATGTTACCCTTGTAGGTTGTCCGATTAACTGAACAGGTTGAAAAGATTATAACAATGAACCCATCTTTTGTTTATATTTGGGGCAGAATCACAATGTTAAAATCGCCTAAACAATATCAGCCTCATCCGAAATGCAAGGAAATTCTTCTTAACAACAGAGTGAAATTGTCGAGATCCAACTGACGTAGTTCTGCTGGATTGCGGTATACTGAAACCCCGTCGAACGGCTCACATTTTTTAAAAATCAACTTGGATCCATACTGACTCGATGTTATGGTAATTACGAGGTTCAACACATTTTAACCTTTATACTAATGGTTAATGTACAACTAACAAACCTTCCTCTTTGGATTGTTTAGCATCTTGGCGGATTATATTATTCCGAGGAAATGGAGATTTCAGAATCTAGAATGTGGCAGTATAAACGTGATTCAGGCCAAGCAAAAAATATGGAATGCTGTACCAGCATTTGGTCAAAACAATACCTAAACATCAGATAATTGATTGATCAAAGTGATTTAATTTTGAGGAATATCCCACTCTCAAAAACATCTTAGACGGCCAAGGTTCACTAAAGTGTCCAGGCATCCTTAAGGATCGGCTAAAGCAGACGAAGAAAGGGGGTTGGGCATACACGAAAGTATTAAAACGTGGGGGCGGACGGAAGAAGACAAAGAAGGGTAAGTAGTGACTATCACGGAGACATGGTCGAGGAGGAGGGGGAAAAGCTCCTAAACAACAAAACAAAACCCCAAACAAACAACACAGCACCAAAATCACGACGATCTACAGCAACAACAAAGAGAAAACAGTAAGGCAGATTAACAAAAAGTAATACAAGCTTATGTCTATACCTACAATGAGAAGAAACTTTGGCCACAAGCACACAACAATAATGCTTGTTGTTACAATACTAGTATCTTATACTGGAGTCGGTCTGGTCTTACCAATGGATTAACGAGAAAGATGAAAGATATTATCATTTGCCACAGACTCCAGAAAACTGCGCATGTGCGTAAACGTGCACATTACATTATACATTTCATAAGCATCATAGTCAAAAACGTTTCGCAAACAAAAAATATAAAGAGACATGCACACACACATTTACAAACTATAAATGCGCTAACATGCACAAAAACAAATGTTAGTATTTTCATACGCCACAGCACTCATTCACACACGATAAAGCAAAGAAAGGCATGCACTCAAATTCACTTCCAATGAAAAAAAAAACAAAAACACCTACAAACAACAACAACAAAAACAACAACAAAAAACAATAAAAACCACACACAAACCATAAGTAGAAGCATACGGAAGTTAATAAAAGAGAAATCACGTTTATAAGAAGATGAGGATAGAATGGATATCTCGTGCGCATACGTACACGTGTACCACAAACTAGACAAAACGACACGCACGTGCCGTGCAGCGTGCACACACCCCCCCCCCCCCCCTTCCCAATACTCCACACACCGCACACGTGCGCGCGCGTGCGTGCGCGCTCAGAAGAGCGACACAGGGCAAAAGAGGAAGGGAGGGAGAGTAGAACCGATACTGAAACGGGTGAGGAAATATAGTAATGTCATAGTAACGGGGGACTAAGCCGCTTTGATTTCTCAGTAAATGGGAAAGCAATCCTCAGCAAACTGTACTGCATACGGATGGATCTGTCTTATGCTTCGGTGGGGTGGAGGTGCACATAAAAACATGGCCTGCGTTTGTGTGCCTCGACATGAGGAAGCGTTGATCAAACACCTGGGAGTGATCGGGGAGGGGGTGATGGAAAGACAGGTTGCCTGGTTGGGCGTAGAGACATGTTATCAGCACTGTTTACTTGATAATTCAGGCCAGGATTATTTGAGGAGAGTGGAGGTCGAAATCGAGCCGCTTACTCCTGTATGTTTGTGGTCCAGAAACTCTACTTGGAAACAGAGTTTGTGGCAAGCAGTAGGATTAATGTCAGATGAGTGATAGGGGAGGGTATCAGGTGGTGGCATTTGAAAATCAGCGTGGTTCAGCAACGATTTGGGCTCGTGGGTGGTAGTGCGAATGTCATAGTTGCCAGTTATTTGTCCAGTAGCTTTTAGATGAAATAAGGAGTCCGACAGGGTGAATTTCCGCTTTGATGAGAGGTCCTCCAATAACAGTTTGATGTTTTCCCCTGCTAGTCTGGCTAGTACCGGCTAGCATTCGGATGAGTATAGTTACTGTAAAGACTTGTGGTCAGAGGCACACGTTTTGAAAGTGGTAAACATAAAAAATGCATGGTACTATTTGCACAATCCTGTTTAAAGTTGCGGTTTGATGGGGGATCGAATTATTGAAGGAATGTGTTCCTTTTGCGGGGCAGTAGAGAATAAAAACAAACACTGCAATCGGAACTGGTTTTGCGAAGAGGTTAATGAGATCAGATCCACGTTTCGGTAGGACACAGGGAACCTGAGGGGCATGGAGCTTTCTTTAAACCCACATGAATGATAAGGGTTCAGGTGTTGGGGTCAAAGGTGTTGAAAGAAGCACAGGTTTGGAGGTCTGATAGGGACATGACAGGGATAAAGATTTTAAAAACACTAGTGCTTGGCGAGGGGCTATAGCTTTTTGGATAAAACGTAACGTATTGTGGAATCGCCAATGAACTCAGATCGGTGTTTTGTCAGGGATAGTCCATTGTGGTGACAAGACGTCTCCAAAGGGGTGGGTTTAGAAAAAAATTGTTTACATTTGAAGACCTGGAATTCTTTGAGATCGATTCTCGAACCTGTTTGGGGTTTATTGTCTTGCGTCAGATAGAAATGCAAATGCGTTTGGACGCCTGAATGGAAAAAATGAAGAGTGTCTTTAAAACGGTCGGGCGCGATCAGAGGGAAAGCTCGGGAATTTTCTTGGTTGACACTGGGTTGGAACCGTGATACAGCATGCGTTTTTTTTTTTGGAAAGGGTTGCTGTCACCCATCGACAATCTTACCTTCTGCTCGATAGAAACACTGTCTATACCAGATGAACATTGATGGGGGTCGGTCTGCGTGAAATAGGTGTGCTGCCTCTTTCTATCTTGGACTGGCGACCATACAGCTCTGAGTGCAGACTGTATCGTGAGGTAGGCATTCGTATCACTCTATTTGGTTTAATTTTTTCAGCGCTGATTGTATAAGATCCTAATGTGTGTTTTTTTGCTAGAATGGGTATCTTTGTGTAGTCGGGTTGTTTGCTGATTGGAACGGTTGTTACAAGATTTGCAAAAGCATCCCCTTCACCTTTTGATACGAGGATGAATGACATGAAGTTATCTGAAACCCTTTACACGTAATTCATTTGTAGTGGGCTGTTTTAAACATCTTCAAAAACGGAAGTAGTAATGTCAGTTTCTGTAATGCATTGCGCAAGGCGATACACTTGGGTGACAATTGCTATAAAGAAGTCACCCGTCTTTCAACTCGGGAAAGGGACATGAGGAGATGTTCTTTATTCTTGCAAAGTGTACGTTTGCTTTTTGCCGGTCCTTTTGCTGGACAGGCGATGCTTTTGTAGTGTTGTCCCACGCTTGCACACTGTTGGAGCAACAGGGGATTAGAGGGGGAAGGATAACACGTGACCTGCAAGCAGACCTCGGTATTGGTTCAAGGCGCAGCTGCGCCATGAAGTGGAGAGGCTTAACTGACCGGAGAACCAGAAAACCCGGACATCAGTTGTAAGTCCTAGAGGAGACTTGTTAAAAAGGACAGGCGCGGAGCGGCGTTGCGGAAAGTGATGGCTTGTTTCTTGAAGCAGGGAGTCAGGACAATCTGTCATAATCCTTGTACATCGTGATAAAAAGGGGAAATAAATGGTCTAATATTTCACATCAGTTGGGTCCAATGTAGTGGACAGTCTAGACCCTGGCAGAGCAATGTTACCCCGAGGAGTTTGCGAATAGTAACAGTAGCGATTTATTTGGACCCAGATTTTGATGACTCTGAAAAAAATATGCGAAGGACTGTTTTTGGGCGATGTGTGGTGATGGAAGGCACCGGAAATAAACAGATGGCGAAGGATGTAAGCGGGAGTTGGTCACATTGTTAGTCACACAATGTACTGTTAATATCGGGGTTTACTGTCATGGCAGAGTAGCGAAACACAAAGAAAATTCCTCCACACTGAAAGATATTAATATCCACCAGAAAAAAACCTTTTGGAGGTAGCGAAAGGTGAGGTTGTCGTTCTTCTCATCATGTTAGTAGAACTCGGAGGAGGCACGTAGGCATATGTGAGGAATAGACAAAGGAAAGCATCTTAACAAATCACACTATCATATTAACACTAACAGCTCTGGACCCAATTCCGGTTTTAGTGTGATATGGGAGGGATGACAGTAGATCTACGAAACTGAATAGTAGAGCTGTATAAGGGAAGTTTATGGAAACACAAAAACAGTTCTCAATGGCATAACACTGAGACACAAAACTTCACCAGGACGGGGGAAGATTATCGTTAATCAGGAAGGCTAGCGTGTGCACGTACAACAAACTGACAGATGCACTGTCGTATACAGAGGAATTGACGTAATCTTATTGGCAGAAAATCACGCAAAAACCGACACACTTCCAAAAACCACTGTCAATATGATGGAGGAAGAAGCTTATCAATCCAACAGAAACAATCATTCTCGATCTTATTACACATCGCCCCCATCAGAATCACAAGTCAACTGTTATTACAAGCCGCGGAATCGAACAGAAAAAGTACAAGTACTCCAATACACACATACGTCATCAGAATCATCAGGGCGATATAAGGGCAGAGGATGATGGTAATCCTCAAACACAAACACAGCTGAGGCACAGCACGGTCTGAAGCACTGTTGATATGAAGGGGAGGAGGCAGACAGTAATCCTCGGGGGGAAAAAGAAAAATATCGCGGTGGGGCCACAGTACAACTCGAGGTAACAGGAGAAGTCACTTGTCTCATTTATACGGACCAAAATAAAATGGTAATCCAAACAGAAAGACATTTAAATACACATCACTCATCAGACACATCCATTGTCTGAAATGAAAGTGAAGTAGACCGGAAACCCTCGATGAGAGAAAAAAAAAAAAAAAAAAAAAAACAAACCAAAACAAACAAAAAAAAACCACTTCCAATACACCGATTACAACAGAATCACTGTGGCTGTTTCAGACGGGGAAGAGACGGCGAAGAGAGAAACAATCCCAAGAAGAACACAATATAAAACAACAGAATCACCGTCGTCGATGAATTTATGTAAACAACATCACTCACTGTTTGATGTAACGGGGGGAAGAGATGATAACCCCTCAAGAGGGAAAAAAAATCTTCCAATACACAAAAACATTCCGAATCATGTGGTGATCCGAACGGGTTGTAAAAGGGAAAATGGGATCCTCAAGAACAAAAAAACCCGTGCTGTAACTTCCAATACACAAAAACACACCGATCATGTGATGGTAAAGGGGAGGAGATGGTAGAATTGACCCACACCAACTTCCACTACACAAACAAACACCCGATCACTGTGGATGATAAAGGGGATGACGATGTAGGAGTCATGGTAAAGTACCTTAGAACATCCAATACATCAACACACTCCCAACTCACGTGGATTGTAAAGGGGAAGGACCCGGTTAGTCTTTCGAAGTGGCACTCCCAATACCATACAACCAGCCGATCACAGTTGATTGTAACGGAGATGAGATGTTACGTATTCGAAAGAGAAAAACAGCTCCCAGATACACACAAAACACCGATCACAGTGGATGATAAAGGGGAGGCATGATGGTAGTACTTCGAGAAGAAAAAAACACTCCCACTACACAACAAACACCCGAGCATGGGTTGAGTAAAGGGATGGGATGATGAGCTGGACAGAAAAGAAACACTTCCTAAACACAGATAAAATCCGAATCAATCGCGATATCGGTATGAAATAATGTTATAGGGGCACGCCATGATAAGGAATGCTGACGGCACGTCTCTCGGGGGGGTGAGATGATGGTCGACCATCGCAACAGTAATGCTGACCATGGACGGCAACTCCAGCAGAAGGCTGGTAACTTAGTAGAAAATAGAAGTAGCGGAAGGGGAGGATAGGAGGTGGACCTAGAGCCGGGTTAGGTTGGAATGGGCGGAGAGCAGATAGGCTGGGACTCTTTGGAGAGGGGGCACGAATGGGAAACTAGTAGGGTTGGTATGGCGGAGACGGGAAGAATGGGAGGCGGGGTCTGGGGTGTGGTTAAGCGTGTGTGTTCGGGGCTTAGTTATTCTTGCGAGTTGCGTAAGTGGAAGGCAGGATGGCAAGAGAAAAATTATCACCTTCACACCACACACACACACACACACACCAACACAAACACACACACACCACCATCACTCACACACCACACACTCTCGAAATAAAAACGACACCCACAGCAACGACACAAACAATGCTAATACACCAACACCACACACACAACACACACAGCACAAACACATACAATAACACGTCTTGCGCGCGCGCGCGCGCACAAGAACACCGAACACTGTCTCTCTATAGTCTCGCTCTCTCTCGATCCTCTCTGCCGTAACCGAATCACACAATTACTACAAGGACAGTAGGCAGATAAAAGCCCACACGCGCGCGCGCGCGCGCGCAACACAAAACACACACACCAACCCTACACAAACAACACAACAGAGAGAGAGAGAGAGAGATGAGAGAGAGAGA
>JADBJO010016239.1:23846-41111 GCA_016801955.1 Conus betulinus | reverse complement strand
AAATTGTCCTAAGATTATCTATTTGAAATGCATGATGATCCAATTTTGTAAACCACATTAAGTAACGTTATTGGCCTCCAGTTTTTGAGATATTCCTTTGGTTTATCTTCTTTTGGTAAACATATAATGATCCCTTCCTTTTGCGTAATTGATAATTCTCCTTTCAAATACCCTTCATTTAATGAGCGTACGACGAAACAGCGCAACTGTTTCCAGAAGAATTTTAAAAAGTTAACTGTTATTCCATCTGTTCCTGGACTTTTGTCGTTCTGCATATTTTTCAAAGCCCTTGATGCTTCCTCTACAGTTATGTAACCTTCTAGATTTTCACCTTCTGCTTGCGTTAGTTTTGTGACTTTTGTAACGTAATTACTGATATCTAATTCTGTCTTTTCTCTTTGTTTGTATAGTTCTTCATAGAAATCTTTAGTTTCTTTCAACAGGTCATTAGTTTCTGACAGTACTTCACCTTGCTTTGTGATTAGCTTTGTCATTTGTTTGCTAAAAAAATGTCTTTTTTCCATGGAACATTACAACAGTATGAGAGGGGGTATACAGGACTTAAACGTGAATTAAACGATAACGAACAACATGGCCGCCAGTGGAATCTTCGTGTGTACGGTGTCTCAGAGGCTGGTGGAGAGGAGCTCGTGAATGACTGTGTTAAAAAATGTGTGGCTGTCTTCAAAGAAAAGGTGGGTGTGGAGGTGAAAAACAGCGACATTGAAATAGCTCATCGCTCAGGTAGGAGGGGTGGAGCAAGGCCCCGCCCGATCCTCGTCCGCTTTCACTCCAGAGAGACTGAGGGAGGAAGTACTCCACAATCGCCGAAAACTGAAACAGTCTGGCATCTCCCATCGGCGAAGACCTGACTCAGGCCAACTACAGACTGTTAAAAAGGGCCAGTGAACACTCAGCCACTTTAGCAGCATGGTCAACCAACGGCAAAATACTCGCCAAACTGAAAAATGGAAAATTGCTTAAGATTGATATTGAAACCAACGTAGAAGAAATGTTAAGAAGAGAAATGTAGATTTTTTTTTCTTTTTCTTTTCCCAAAAATACATATACAGGTGTGTGTTACTGTGTGTGCGAGCGTGTGTGTATGTGTGTGTGTGTGTGTGTGTGTGTGCAAACATATGTATATGTGTGTATTTGTATGCATGTATTTGGGTATGTATATGTATGAGTATATATGTGAATAAAATGTGTATGTACATACAGGTGTGCATATGACCATAACTTTAAATAGTCTAAAAAGAGGGAGATATTTTTGGGAGGGGGGATGGTAGAATCATGATAAAATCAGAAATGAGGATGTCCTCTTTCGCCCCCCCCCCCCCCCCCCCCCCCCCCCGGAGCAGATGTGCATAGCTATGCATATGGTATGTGGATACGGATATGTATGCGTGTATATAGGTATATTTATGACCCTAATATCTGACAGTCCACTAAGCGATTTCGGGAGGGGGGGGGGGGGGGGGGGGGGGGGGGGGGGGGGGGTGGGGGCAGAACGAGGACCCCCCCTTTTTCGTTCTCCGTCACTGCAGGCCTCTTTTAATCGCAGATTAGAGCTGGGGGATGATGATAGTAACGTCAAATGAAAACAAAATGTTTTTGATGTACAAAGATTTTTTTTTTTTTTTTTTTTTTTTTTTTTTTTTTTTTTGACAGAAGAGTAATTGGGGGTTATGGGTGGGGAGGTGGGGTAGGGGATGGGATATTTGCCATAGGACCACTTCAGGATAGATGAATTGAGATTTCCAACCATTCTCATATGGAGAGACATGGCAAACTGGATCTCGGTGAATATACTCTTTGATTGTGAACAGAGGAATAATTTTCTTTGAAAAGAAAGAAGTGAATTGGAATTTTTAAAGAATTGTGAATGTGTGAACACATCGGATTGGAAACTACACAGGCGGGCACACGCAGGGACACACACGAGTACATATACTCCCGCTTCACTCATGCGGGCATGGATGCGCGCGCGCACAAGAGGTCGGGGAGGAACGGGAGGATTTAGAGTGAGTACGCAAAGAGTTTGCTCTTTCGACAGATTACTCTGGGTCCCGTTGATTCCTGTGGATTCTTTCCTTCTCTTTTCAATCTTTCCAGACTCATGCACACGAGACAAGATGCCTATCATTGTAAATTGTGTCAAAATGATACCTAATCTCAAAAAATGAAGTGTGAAAAAAATGAGAGGCAACAACATAGAGTGAGAATTTTCTTTTGTTGTTGTTTATTGTATATATATTTTTCCCAGAGGCCAACATTTGGCCCAGTGTTGATGCATAATGATAATGGGATGGAACCCCTTACTCACCGTTGACTTTTTTTTTTTTCTTTCTTTCTTTCTTTCTTTTTTTTTTTTTTTTTTTTTTTTTTCCTGAATGAAAAACGTAAATGTGTATTGTTTGTATGGATGCACCGCATGTAGCCAAATTCTCTCTCTGTCCCTCTCTCCCTCAGGCGTGCACACCCGCGTGTGGGGTGTGCGTGCGCGTGCTCGCGCGCGCGCGCGCGCGCGCAGACGCGCGGGCGAGCGGGTGCTCGCGCGTGCTCGCGCGCGCGGACGCGCGCGCATTCACAGACATGTGTGCAGTTGCATACATGTGCGCACGGGTGCACGCATGTAAGAGATGGTGATTGCCTATAGGAACCCCCCTGCTGCCCCATTTCACACATGTGTTGTCATGTCACTCAACATCCAAAACAAAGAGGAAGGACATGAATGGTCAAAATGAATGGTTTTGTTCGTTGTATCAGTCTTCTCTAAATTATTCTTTGTATGTTTCTTCCAATTGATTTTAGACTGTATTTTTTTTTTTTTTTTTTTTTTGTTCTTTTCTTGAATGTATGTCAATTTTGAGTGGAATGTGCTACTTGCTTTTCAAGTATATGATTTCGATGTAGAAAATCCGTATGTGGGATCTGTGTTTTGGCTCCTATGTTATAGTCAGTATGGGGGAGAGGTGGGGGGGGGTGGGTGGGGGGTGATGCGGTGGGGGGGGGGGGGGGATGATGAATGAGAAGGGAAGTTCAAAACTCACTTGCTTGACTTTTTTTTTTTTTTTTTTTTTGTTTTTTTTGTTTTTTTTTTTTTTTTTTTTTTCTCCCTCTCCCCTTTCCCTCGCGCCCCCTGCCCGACCCTCTTCCTTTTTTTTTTTTTTTTTTTTTTTTTTTTTCGAAACAGAAGTAGGATGGGCTTCCGGGGTTGGGTGGGGGTGGGGGTGGGGAGTTTTAACGTGAATGTGGTGGCTGAAACGTTTCGCCAGATAAATCGACAAATATACCTTAACTCAAGGGAACCTGTTGAGAGGGGTGGATTAGGGAGGGGGGGGGTGGGGGGGGGTGTAAGACTGAAGTCAAATTATGTTGTGAGGAAGTCTGCCTCTACGACCGCCTTCTTATTTTATAATATCTTGGTCCCGTGACATCTTTTTCAACCTCATGAGCATCTCTCTCTCTCTCTCTCTCTCTCTCTCTCTCTCTCTCTCTCTCTCTCTCTCTCTCTCTTTCTCTCTCTCTCTCTCTCTCTGTGTATCTGTCTGTCCGTTTCTTTGTCTCTGTCTGTCTGTCTGTCTGTCTCTCTCTGTCTGTCTGTCTGTCTGTCTGTCTCTGTCTGTCTCTCTCTCTCTCTCTCTCTCTCTCTCTCTCTCTCTCTCTCTCTCTCTCTACCGGGGAAATGGGAGTAAGAAAAATGAAGAGATACTTAACATTTTATTCATCTAGAAATGAACAGTGTTGTAAAGTCGAATGCCATAACAACGTTCTTTTCTGTGGAAAATATTGATACCAGTTTTTGCTGTGAATACACTTCATCTATTGCACTTATGCCTCGCCCAGGATTGTCGAGGAGAACTTTTGACTTTTTGATTGCATGTTTTTTTTTTTGTTATTGTGTGAACAAGATGTTTAATAGTTGTACATGTACATTTTTTTTCTATTTCTATATGTTATATTAGGATCATCTGCATTCAACTGTTTAATATCAGGATATGTCAGCGATATTGTGTTAACAGAACTGGCATGCAGGGAACTGTTTTAAAGAATACCCTACATTTAAGAAAAAAAAAACGAAATCATGAATAGTCTATAGTTTCATCTCTTAACTGTCAGGGCCTCGGTAACTTTCAGAAAAGAAGAGATGTCTTTCAATTTTTGCGACAGAAAAAATACTCTGTATATTTTCTGCAAGACACTCATTTTAGTCAATCAATGGAACGTCAAATCAGAGCGGAATGGGGTTATGAGTGTGTATACGCTTCCAACAATACAAGGTCTAGAGGAGTAGCTATTTTGTTGAATAACAATTTTGAATTTAAAATCATAAACACTATAAAGGATGAAAATGGTAATTATGTCATTTAGTATTGAATACAATGGGAAAAGACATAGTTTTAGTAAATATTTACGGTCCAAATAGAGATGAGCCATCCTTTTTCATGAATATACAAAAAAAAATTGAAGAGAGTAAAATTCAGGATGTAATTATTGGAGGAGACTGGAATTTAGTTCTTAACCCTCATCTAGACTGTTAAATTACAAACATGTCAACAACCCTAAAGCACAAGAAACTGTTTATAACATGATATCTGATCTTGAACTTGTTGACGTTTGGCGAGAGTTTAATCCAGAAGTTCAAAGGTATAGCTGGAGAAGGTTGAATCCAGTACAACAAAGCCGTCTAGACTTTTTCCTTGTATGTATCAGACTCGCTGTTTAGATATGTCAAAGAAGCAGACATTGTATATGGTCATAGAAGTGATCATTCTCTCATAAATACCAAACTAATATTTAGACAGGAAGAAAGGCAAAAAAGCTTATGGAAATTCAACTCTTCCCTTCTTAAAGACCCCAAATATGTAGAACTAGTCCATGGAACTATAAGCAAAATTAAAGAGCAATACGCAGCATTACCTTACAAACGGGAAAGTTTAAGTGAAATTCCTGATGACCAGATTCAATTTACAGTATCAGACCAATTATTCTTAGACGTCCTTTTCATGGAAATAAGAGCAGAAACTATATCGTACAGCATAAGAGAAAAGAAAAGACTAACAATTAAGGAAGAGACCCTGGTAAGAGAAATTTCAGTTTTGGAAAACAACTTAAGTATTAGTGAAATTGATAAACAGTTACTAAGCCACAAAAGGAACGAACTGAATGAAATCAGAAAAAAGAAAACAGAAGGGGTCATTATTAGATTAAAAGCAAGATGGGCTTTGGGGTGAGAAAATAAGTAAATATAACTATTTGTAACTAGTCCCCAGACTGTCAATCACACATTGTAATAGTCCAGTTCACAACTTTACAACACAACAGTCACGATGGGTCCTAGTGAGGATTTCCTTTCACAACATTTTCGCTCCAGGTGGCAGTGATGTTTGAAGTTTGCCACAAACATGGAGGAGATTGACCACGTTCTTGCTTCTCTTCACAATAGTTGCCATTAATTGCGTGTGAATGTTTTGTTGACAAGATTCTGTGTGCTGCTGGACATAAGCTTGTGTAGTGGGCTGGCCACTGTCTGTGCCACATGTGCTCGATATTCTAACAAATAGTTTTGTGCCCTGTGTTGTGTAAATGCTTTGATTTTGAATCACGTTCACTTGGATTATCTTCCTGTTCATAGCCTTCAGTATGTTTACACTAAGAGTGATATGGAAAGCTGTTTCTGCTACACTTTTTTCAGAGTCATTGCACACTATCACTAACTGTGAATTGGCACCGCACAGTTTCATGTTGATTTACCTTTCGTTGTTTTCAGTGTTATACAAAGTCTGGGGAACAGAGGCAGGCAAAATAATGATCATTGTCAGCTATATGTGTATCAGTCCAACCATTTTTTTTCAATGTCACTATCAGCATCACTGAACAAACTAGGCAGTGTTGGCAAAAAGAAAGCAGATGATAAAAATGCTGCATTGCCGACCCATGGCTTCTTCTCTGTTTCACAGTGTTATTCCAGATTACCTATAAAGTGCACTTTCTGCGATACACAGTGTGGACGCTGTGCTAGTAATGTGACAGGGAATAATCGGTTATAGTATTGAACTTCAAGACCACGACAATGTGATTTCCTTTCCCTTCAGCATTGAACGGGGTTAGCGTCATGTTCTGCAGTGCAGAGTTAAGCATATTTTGCAAAGTTGACAGGAGACTGATGACAGGCATACAAGAAGACTTGTGAAGGAAACAACTGAATATTTGAACTAGCTGCTGCTGGTTAGGGAGAAACAAAAGTGAACTTCAAAAGGAATAAATTTCTCTAAACAGAAAAGGTGTCTCTCAGCACTGGGGTAAGACATCCATCTGAAAAAGGCACGTCTTCAGACGCCCATCCATCCAAAAGCAGCGGGTTCGAATCCCGTCTGTGCAAAGAAAATAAATGTGAAGAATGAAAACAAATGTGAAGAAAGGTTAATTAGTCATGTAGTTAAGCTGTAAGTAAGCAACTTAGTTAATTAGTTAGCTATATAATTAGTTAGTTAGTGAGAATTTTTTTTGAGAGAGAGAAAGAGGGAGCGAAAGAGAGAGAAAGAAGGAGAGAAGAGAGAGCGAGACAGAAAAAGAGACAGAGCACAACATTTTTGCTCCAGGTAGCAGTGATGTGTGTGAAGTTTGCCACAAACATGGAGGAGATTGACCACGTTCTTGCATCTCTTCACAATAGTTGCCATTAATTGTGTGTGAATGTTTTGTTGACAAGATTCTGTGTGCTGCTGGACATAAGCTTGTGTAGTGGGCTGGCCACTGTCTGTGCCACATGCGCTCGATATTCTAACAATTAGTTTTGTGCCCTGTGTTGTGTAAATGCTTCGATTTTGAATCACGTTCGCTTGGATTATTTTCCTGTTCACAGCCGTCAGTATTTTTACACTAAGAGTCATAGTCATATGGAAATCTGTTTCTGTTACACACTTTTTCTCAGAGTCATCTCACACTATCACTAACTGTGTATTGGCACCGCACAGTTTCATGTTGAATTACCTTTCATTGTTTTGAGTGTCATACAAAGACTGGGAAACAGAGGCAGGCAAAATGATGATCATTGTCAGCTACATGTGTATCAGTACAACCATGTTTTTCACTGTCAATATCAGCACCATAGAACAAACTAGGCAGAGTTTCCAAAAAGAAAGCAGATGGAGATGAAAAAGCTGCATTGCCGACCCATGGCTTCTTTGTGTTTCACAGTGTTTTTACAGATTACCTAGAAGGGGCACTTTCTGCTATACACAGCATGGACGCTGTGCTAGTAATTTGACACAGGGAATACTTGGTTATAGTGCTGAACATCAAGACGATGACAATGTGGTTTCCTTTCCCTTCAGTATTGAAGGGGGATAGCGTCATGTTCTGCAGTGTGGAGTTAAGCATACTTTTCAAAGTGACAGGAGACTCATAACAGGCATATACAAGAAGACTTGTGAAGGAAACAACTGAATATTTCAACTGCTGCTGGTTGGGGAGAAACAAAAGTGAACTTCAAAAGGAATAAATTCTCTAAACAGAAAAGGTGTCTCTTACCACTGGGGTAAGACATCCATCTGGAAAAGACACGCCTTCAGACGCTCATCCATCCATAAGCTGCTGGTTCGAATCCCGTCTGTGCAAAGAAAAAAAATGTGAAGAATGAAAAAAAAATGTGAAGATTAGTTAATTAGTTGGTTAGTCAGTCATGTAGTTAAGCAGTAAGTAAGGTAATTAGTTAGCCATTTAATTAGTTAGTTAGTGAGAATAATGTTTCGTTCAGACAGACAGAGAGAGCGAGAAAGAGGGAGAGAGAGAGAGAGAGAGAGAGAGAGAGAGAGAGAGAGAGAGAGAGAGAGAGAGAGAGAGAGAACTAAGAGTGAGTGCGAATAGTTCAGTGTGGTTCAGGCTATTAAGTCCCATTGACTATGGAGGAAATGGGATGGGGGAACGGGACAGTGGTGAGAGTGGGGCAGAAATGAAGTGAGGATGGAGGAACATACACGAAACTTACGTGGAAACAACTTTGTAAACTTGGCCTATACAAACGTTCCTCGTGACATGGATCCCACATCGTGGTATTAAATATAATTATTTGTAACTAGTCCCTGGACTGTCAATCACACATTGTAATAGTCCAGTTCACAACTTTACAACACAACAGTCATGATGGGTCCTAGTGAGGATTTCCTTTCACAACATTTTTGCTCCAGGTAGCAGTGATGTGTTGAAGTTTGCCACAAACCTGGAGGAGATTGACCACGTTCTTGCATCTCTTCACAATAGTTGCCATTAATTGTGCGTGAATGTTTTGTTGACAAGATTCTGTGTGCTGCTGCACATAAGCTTGTGTAGTGGGCTGGCCACTGTCTGTGCCACATGTGCTCGATATTTTAACAATTAGTTTTGTGCCCTGTGTTGTGTGTAATGCTTCGATTTTGAATCACGTTCGCTTGGATTATTTTCCTGTTCATAGCTTTCAGTATGTTTACACTAAGAGTCATACGGAAAGCTGTTACTGCTACACTTTTTCTCAGAGTCACTGCACACTATCACTAACTGTGTAACGGCACTGCACAGTTTCATGTTGATTTACCTTTCGTTGTTTTGACTGTTATACAAAGTCTGGGGAACAGAGGCAGGCAAAATGATGATCATTGTCAGCTATATTTGTATCAGTACAACCATTTTTTTTTTTCAATGTCACTATCAGCACCATACAAGAAACTAGGCAGTGTTGGCAAAAAGAAGGCAGGCAGATGATAAAAAATGCTGCATTGCCAACCCATGGCTTCTTCTGTGTTTCACAGTGTTATTCCGGATTACCTAGAAGGTGCACTTTCTGGGATACACAGCATGGACGCTGTGCTGTAGTGTGACAGGAAATAATCGGTTATAGTATTGAACTTCAAGACCACGACAATGTGATTTCCTTTCCCTTCAGTATTGAACGGGGATAGCGTCATGTTCTGCAGCGCGGAGTTAAGTATACTTTCCAATGTTGACAGGACACCCATAACAGGCATACAAGAAGACGTGTGAAGGAAACAACTGAATATTTCAAACAGCTACTGGTTGGCGAGAAAACAAAGTGAACTTCAACAGGCATAAATTTCTGTAAATAGAAAAGGTGTCTGTCAGTACTGGGGTAAGACATCCATCTGAAAAAGGCACGTCTTCAGACGCCAATCCATCCAAAAGCTGCGGGTTCGAATCCCGTCTGTGCAAAGAAAAAAGATGTGAAGAATGAAAAAAATGTGACGATTAGTTAACTAGGTAGTCAGTCATGTAGTTAAGCAGTAAGTAAGGTACTTAGTTAATTAGTTATCTAGTAGTTAGTGAGAATATATTTTCAGAGAAACAGAGAGAGAGAGAGAGAGAGAGAAGAGGGAGCGAAACAGAAAGAAAGAGGCAGAGAGAGAGAGAGAGAGAGAGAGAGAGAGAGAGAGACAGAGAGACAGACAGAGAGTGAACTGATAAGAATGTAACTAGTTTAGTGTGGTTTAGGCTATTAAGTCCATTCACAAAAACTGACTATGGAGGAAAGGGATGGGGGAACGGGACAGTGGTGAGAGTGGGGCAGAAATGAAGTGAGGATGGAGGAACATACACGAAACTTACATGGAAACAACATTGTAAACTTGGCCTATACAAACGTTCCTCGTGACATGGATCCCACATCGTGGTATTAAATATAATTATTTGAAACTAGTCCCTGGACTGTCAGTCACACATTGAAATAGTCCACTTCACAACTTTACAACACAACAGTCACGATGGGTCCTAGGGAGGATTTTCTTTCACAACATTTTTGCTCCAGGCAGCAGTGATGTGTTGAAGTTTGCTGCAAACATGGAGGAGATGACCACGTTCTTGCATCTCTTCACAATAGTTGCCATTAATTATGTGTGAATGTTTTGTTGACACGATTCTGTGTGCTGCTGCACATAAGCTTGTGTAGTGGGCTGGCCACTGTCTGTGCCACATGTGCTCGATATTCTAACAATTAGTTTTGTGCCCTGTGTTGTGTAAATGCTTCGATTTTCAATCACGTTAGCTTGGATTATTTTCCTGTTCATAGCCTTCAGTATTTTTACACTTAGAGTCCTATGGAAATCTGTTTCTGCTACACTTTTTCTCAGAGTCATTTCACACTATCAATAACTGTGTATTGGCACCGCACAGTTTCATGCTGATTTACCTTCCGTTGTTTTGAGTGTTATACAAAGTCTAGGGAAGAGAGGCAGGCAAAATGATGATCATTGTCAGCTATATGTGTATCAGTACAACCATTGTTTTTTCACTGTCAACATCAGCACCATAGAACAAACTAGGCAGAGTTGCCAAAAAGAAAGCAGATGGAGATGAAAAAGCTGCATTGCCGACCCATGGCTTCTTCTCTCTGTTCACAGTGTTATTCCAGATTACCTAGAAGGGGCACTTTTGCGATACACAGCATGGACGCTGTGCTAGTAATGTGACAGGGAATACTTGGTTATAGTACTGAACCTCGAGACGATGACAATGTGGTTTCCTTTCCCCTTCAGTATTGAACGGGAATAGCGTCATGTTCTGCAGTGCGGAGTTAAGCATACTTTCCAAAGTTGACAGGAGACTCATAACAGGCATACAAGAAGACTTGTGAAGGAAACAACTGAATATTTCAACTAGCTGCTGGTTGGGGAGAACAAAAGTGAACTTCAAAAGGAATAAATTTCTCTAAACAGAAAAGGTGGTCTCTTAGCACTGGGGTAAGACATACATCTGAAAAAGGCACGCCTTCAGACGCCAATCCATCCAAAAGCTGCGGTTTCGAATCCCCATCTGTGCAAGAAAAAAAATGTGAAGAATGAAAAAAAATGTGAAGATTAGTTAATTAGTTAGTTAGTCAGTCATGTAGTTAAGCAGTAAGGTGCTTAGTTAATTAGTTAGCTATTTAATTAGATAGTTAGTGAGAATAATGTTTTGTTCAGACAGACAGACAGAGAGAGAAAGAGGGAGAGAGAGAGAGAAGGAAAGAGGGCGAGAATGAGAGAGAGAGCAGGCGAGAGAGAGAGAGAGAGAGAGAGAGAGAGAGAGAGAGAGAGAGAGAGAGAGAGATGGAGAGAGAGAACTAACTAATAAGAATGCGAATAGTTTAGTGTGGTTTAGGCTATTAAGTCCCATTCACAGAAACTGACTATGGAGGAAAGGGATGGGGGAACGGGACAGTGGTGAGAGTGGGGCAGAAATGAAGTGAGGATGGAGGAACATACACGAAACTTACGTGGAAACAACTTTGTAAACTTGGCCTATACAGACGTTCCTTGTGACATGGATCCCACATCGTGGTATTAAATATAATTATTTGTAACTAGTCTCCGGACTGTCAATCAATCACACATTGTAATAGTCCACTTTACAACTTTACAACACAACAGTCACCTTGGTTAAGAGTCATCATGGAAATCTGTTTCTGCTACACTTTTTCTCAGAGTCATTGCACACTATCACTAACTGTGTATTGGCACCGCACAGTTTCATGTTGATTTACCTTTCGTTGTTTTGTGTGTTATACAAAGTGTGGGGAACAGAGGCAGGCAAAATAATGATTATTGTCAGCTATACGTGTATCAGTACAACCATTTTTTTTTTTCAATGTCACTCTCAGCACTATAGAACAAAATAGGCAGTGTTGGCAAAAAGAAGGCAGATGATAAAAATGCTGCATTGCCGACCCATGGCTTCTTCTGTGTTTCACAGTTTTATTCCGGATTACCTAGAAGGTGCACTTTCTGCGATACACAGCATCGACGCTGTGCTAGTAATGTGACAGGGAATAATCGGTTAAAGTATTGAACTTCAAGACCACGACAATGTGATTTCCTTTCCCTTCAGTATTGAATGGCGTTAGCATCATGTTCTGCAGTGCTGAGTTAAGCATACTTTCCAAGTTGACAGGAGACTGATAACAGGCATACAAGAAGACTTGTGAAGGAAACAACTGAATATTTCAACTTGCTGCTGGTTGACGAGAAACAAAAGTGAGAAAGAGAGAGAGAGAGAGAGAGAGAGAGAGAGAGAGAGAGAGAGAGAGAGAGAGAGAACTAATAAGAATGCAACTAGTTTAGTGTGTGTGGTTTAGGCTATTAAGTCCCATTCACAAAAACCGACTATGGAGGAAAGGGATGGGGGAACGGGACAGTGGTGAGAGTGGGGCTGAAATGAAGTGAGGATGGAGGTACATACACGAAACTTACGTGGAAACAACTTTAAAACTTGGCCTATACAAACGTTCCACGTGACATGGATCCCACATCGTGGTATAAAATATAATTATTTGTAACTAGTCCCCGGACTGTCAATCACACATTATAATAGTCTAGTTCACAACTTTACAACACAACAGTCACGATGGGTCCTAGTGAGGATTTCCTTTCACAACATTTTCGCTCCAGGTGGCAGTGATGTTTGAAGTTTGCCACAAACATGGAGGAGATTG
Source organism: Conus betulinus (assembly GCA_016801955.1). Classification (NCBI taxonomy): domain Eukaryota; kingdom Metazoa; phylum Mollusca; class Gastropoda; order Neogastropoda; family Conidae; genus Conus; species Conus betulinus. Next base: position 28,648 of record JADBJO010016239.1, on the reverse strand, counting down.
ACCACGTTCTTGCTTCTCTTCACAATAGTTGCCATTAATTGTGTGTGAATGTTTTGTTGACAAGTTTCTGTGTGCTGCTGCACAAAAGCTTGTGTAGTGGGCTGGCCACTGTCTGTGCCACATGTGCTCGATATTCTAACAATTAGTTTTGTGCCCTGTGTTGGGTAATGCTTCGATTTTGAAATCACGTTCGCTTGGATTATTTTCCTGTTCATAGTCTTCAGTATTTTTACACTCACAGTCATATGGAAATCTGTTTCTGCAACACACTTTTTCTCAGAGTCATCGCCCACTTTCACTAACTGTGTATTGGCGCCACACAGTTTCATGTTGATTTCCCTTCATTGTTTTGAGTGTCATACAGAGACTGCGGAAATAAGACAGGCAAACGATGATCATTGTCAGCTATATGCGTATCAGTATAACAATTTTTTTCACTGTCAGCATCAACACCATAGAAGAAAAACTGGGCACTGGGGTAAGACATCCATCTGAAAAAGGCACGCCTTCAGACGCCCATCCATCCAAAAGCAGCGGGTTCGAGTCCCGTCTGTGCAAAGAAAAAAAAAAAAGTGAACATGATGAAAATGCTGCATTGCCGACCCATGGCTTCTTCTGTGTTTCCCCAGTGTTATTCCGGATTACCTGGAAGGGGCACTTTCTGCGACACACAGCATCGACGCTGTGCTAGTAATGTGACAGGGAATAATCGGTTATAGTATTGAACTTCAAGACCACGACAATGTGATTTCCTTTCCCTTCAGTATTGAACGGGGTTAGCGTCACGTTCTGCAGTGTGCTGAGTTAAGCATACTTTCCAAAGTTGACAGGAGACTGATAACAGGCATACAAGAAGACTTGTGAAGGAAACAACTGAATATTTCAACTAGCTGCTGATTGTCGAGAAACAAAAGTGAACTTCAACAGGCATGAATTTCTCTAAATAGAATAGATGTCTCTTAGCACTGGGGTAAGACATCCATCTGAAAAAGGCTCGCCTTCAGACGCCAATCCATCCAAAAGCTGCGGGTTCGAATCCCGTCTGTGCAAAGAAGAAAAATGTGAAGAATGAAAAAAATGTGACGATTAGTTAACTTGTTAGTTAGTCAGTCATGTAGGTAAGCAGTAAGTAAGGTACTTAGTTAATTAGTTAACTATTTAATTAGTTAGTTAGTGAGAATGTTTTTTAGACAGAGAGAGAGAGAGAAAGAGGAAGCGAAAGAGAGAGAAAGAGGGAGAGAAAGAGAGAGAGAGAGAGAGAGAGAGAGAGAGAGAGAGAGAGAGAGAGAGAGAGAGAGAGTGAACTAATAAGAATGCAAATAGTTCACTGTGTTTTTAGGCTATTAAGTCCCATTCACAAAAACTGACAATGGAGAAATGGGATGGTGGAACACAGATAGTGGTGAGAGTGGGACAGAAATGAAGTGAGGATTGAGGTACATACACGAAACTTACGTGGAAACATCTTTGTAAATTTGACCTATACATCGTGGTAATAAATATAATTATTTGTAACTAGTCCCCGGATCGTCAATCACACATTGTAATAGTCCACTTCACAAATTTACAACACAACAGTCACGATGGGTCCTAGTGAGGATTTCCTTTCACAACATTTTTGCTCCAGGTAGCAGTGATGTGTTGTAGTTTGCGACAAACATCGAGGAGATTGATCACGTTCTTGCATCTCTTCACAATAGTGGCCATTAATTGTGTGTGAATGTTTTGTTGACAAGATTCTGTGTACTGCTGCACATAAGCTTGTGTAGTGGGCTGGCCACTGTCTATGCCTCATGTGCTCGATATTCTAACAATTAGTTTTGTGCCCTGTGTTGGGTAAATGCTTCGATTTTGAATCACGTTCACTTTGGATTATCTTCCTGTTCATAGCCTTCAGTATGTTTACACTAAGAGTGATATGGAAAGCTGTTTCTGCTACACTTTTTCTCAGAGTCATTGCACACTATCACTAACTGTGAATTGGGACCACACAGTTTCATGTTGATTTACCTTTCGTTGTTTTCAGTGTTATACAAAGTCTGGGGGAACAGAGGCAGGCAAATAATGATCATTGTCTGCTATATGTGTATCAGTCCAACCATTTTTTTTTTCAATGTCACTATCAGCATCACTGAACAAACTAGGCAGTGTTGGCAAAAAAGAAAGCAGATGATAAAAAATGCTGCATTGCCGACCCATGGCTTCTTCTGTGTTTCAGTGTTATTCCAGATTACCTATAAAGTGCACTTTCTGCAATACACAGTGTGGACGCTGTGCTAGTAATGTGACAGGGAATAATCGGTTATAGTATATGAACTTCAAGACCACGACAATGTGATTTCCTTTCCCTTCAGCATTGAACGGGGTTAGCGTCATGTTCTGCAGTGCGGAGTTAAGCATATTTTGCAAAGTTGACAGGAGACTGATGACAGGCATACAAGAAGACTTGTGAAGGAAACAACTGAATATTTGAAACTAGCTGCTGGTTAGGTTAGGGAGAAACAAAAGTGAACTTCAAAAAAGGAATAAATTTCTCTAAACAGAAAAGGTGTCTCTCAGCACTGGGGTAAGACATCCATCTGAAAAAGGCACGTCTTCAGACGCCCATCCATCCAAAAGCAGCGGGTTCGAATCCCGTCTGTGCAAAGAAAATAAATGTGAAGAATGAAAACAAATGTGAAGAAAGGTTAATTAGTCATGTAGTTAAGCTGTAAGTAAGCAACTTAGTTAATTAGTTAGCTATATAATTAGTTAGTGAGAATATTTTTTGAGAGAGAGAGAAAGAGGGAGCGAAAGAGAGAGAAGAAGGAGAGAAAGAGAGAGCGAGACAGAAAAAGAGACAGAGCACAACATTTTTGCTCCAGGTAGCAGTGATGTGTTGAAGTTTGCCACAAACATGGAGGAGATTGACCACGTTCTTGCATCTCTTCACAATAGTTGCCATTAATTGTGTGCGAATGTTTTGTTGACAAGATTCTGTGTGCTGCTGGACATAAGCTTGTGTAGTGGGGCTGGCCACTGTCTGTGCCACATGCGCTCGATATTCTAACAATTAGTTTTGTGCCCTGTGTTGTGTAAATGCTTCGATTTTGAATCACGTTCGCTTGGATTATTTTCCTGTTCACAGCCGTCAGTATTTTTACACTAAGAGTCATATGGAAATCTGTTTCTGTTACACACTTTTTCTGTTCTCACACATCACTTTTTGGCAGCAGTTTCATGTTGAATTACCTTTCACACTATCACTAACTGTGTATTTGTGGCACCGCACAGTTTCATGTTGAATTACCTTTCATTAGAGGAATTTGGATTCAATTAAACATCGGTTCAAGAAAATGGACTGGGAATAAACTTTGTCATACAAAGAGGGGAAACAGGCAGGCAAAATGATGATCATTGTCAGCTACATGTGTATCAGTACAAACCATGTTTTTCACTGTCAATATCAGCACCATAGAACAAACTAGGCAGAGTTTCCAAAAAGAAAGCAGATGGAGATGAAAAAGCTGCATTGCCGACCCATGGCTTCTTTTGTGTTTCACAGTGTTTTTACAGATTACCTAGAAGGGGCACTTTCTGCTATACACAGCATGGACGCTGTGCTAGTAATTTGACAGGGAATACTTGGTTATAGTGCTGAACATCAAGACGATGACAATGTGGTTTCCTTTCCCCTTCAGTATTGAAGGGGGATAGCGTCATGTTCTGCAGTGTGGAGTTAAGCATACTTTTCAAAGTTGACAGGAGACTCATAACAGGCATACAAGAAGACTTGTGAAGGAAACAACTGAATATTTCAACTGGCTGCTGGTTAGGGAGAAACAAAAGTGAACTTCAAAAGGAATAAAAATTCTCTAAACAGAAAAGGTGTCTCTTACCACTGGGGTAAGACATCCATCTGGAAAAGACACGCCTTCAGACGCTCATCCATCCATAAGCTGCTGGTTCGAATCCCGTCTGTGCAAAGAAAAAAAAATGTGAAGAATGAAAAAAAAAAATGTGAAGATTAGTTAATTAGTTGGTTAGTCAGTCATGTAGTTAAGCAGTAAGTAAGGTAATTAGTTAGCCATTTAATTAGTTAGTTAGTGAGAATAATGTTCGTTCACAGACAGAGAGAGAGCGAGAGAGGGAGAGAGAGAGAGAGAGAGAGAGAGAGAGAGAGAGAGAGAGAGAAGAGAGAGAACTAAGAGTGCGAATAGTTCAGTGTGGTTTAGGCTATTAAGTCCCATTCACTATGGAGGGAATGGGATGGGGGAACGGGACAGTGGTGAGAGTGGGGCAGAAATGAAGTGAGGATGGAGGAACATACACGAAACTTACGTGGAAACAACTTTGTAAACTTGGCCTATACAAACGTTCCTCATGACATGGATCCCACATCGTAGTATTAAATATAATTATTTGTAACTAGTCCCTGGACTGTCAATCACACATTGTAATAGTCCAGTTCACAACTTTACAACACAACAGTCATGATGGGTCGTAGTGAGGATTTCCTTTCACAACATTTTTGCTCCAGGTAGCAGTGATGTGTTGAAGTTTGCCACAAACCTGGAGGAGATTGACCACGTTCTTGCATCTCTTCACAATAGTTGCCATTAATTGTGCGTGAATGTTTTGTTGACAAGATTCTGTGTGCTGCTGCACATAAGCTTGTAGTGGGCTGGCCACTGTCTGTGCCACATGTGCTCGATATTTTAACAATTAGTTTTGTGCCCTGTGTTGGGTAAATGCTTCGATTTTGAATCACGTTCGCTTGGATTATTTTCCTGTTCATAGCTTTCAGTATGTTTACACTAAGA
>JADBJO010016239.1:0-12758 GCA_016801955.1 Conus betulinus | reverse complement strand
ACATCGTGGTATTAAATATAACTATTTATAACTAGTCTCCGGACTGTCAACCACACATTGTAATAGTCCAGTTCACAACTTTACAGCACACAGTCACGATGGGTCCTAGTGAGGATTTCCTTTCACAACATTTTCGCTCCAGGTGGCAGTGATGTTTGAAGTTTGTCACAAACATGGAGGAGATTAACCACGTTCTTCTTGCTTCTCTTCATAATAGTTGCCATAATTGTTCTGTGAATGTTTTGTTGACAAGATTCTGTGTGCTGCTGCACATAAGCTTGTGAAGTGGGCTGGCCACTGTCTGTGCCACATGTCCTCGATATTCTAACAATGAGTTTTGTGCCCTGTGTTGTGTAAATGCTTCGATTTGAAATACGTTCACTTGGATTATTTTCCTGTTCATAGCCTTCAGTATGTTTACACTAAGAGTCATATGGAAATCTGTTTCTGTTTACACACTTTTTCTCAGAGTCATTGCACACTATCACTAACTGTGCATTGGCACCGCACAGTTTCATGTTGATTTACCTTTCGTTGTTTTCAGTGTTATACAAAGTGTGGGGAACAGAGGCAGGCAAAATAATGATCATTGTCAGCTATATGTGTATTAGTGCAACTATTCCGGACCATCCATCCAGAAGCTGCGGGTTCGAATCCCGTCTGTGCAAAGACAAAAAAATGTGAAGAATGAAAAGAATGTGACGATTAGTTAACTAGGTAGTTAGTCAGTCATGTAGTTAAGCAGTGAGTAAACTACGTAGTTAATTAGTTAGCAATTAAATTAGTTAGTTAGTGAGAATATTTTTTTTTTTCAGAGAGAGAGAGAGAGAAAGAGAGAGCGAAAGAGAGAGAAAGAGAGAGAGAGAGAGAGAGAGAGAGAGAGTGAGAGAGAGAGAGAGAGAGAGAACTAATAAGAATGCGAATAGTTCAGTGGGGTTTAGACTATTAAGTCCCATTCACAAATACTGACTATGGAGGAAAGGGATGGGGGAACGGGACAGTGGTGAGAGTGGGGCAGAAATGAAGTGAGGATGGAGGTACATACACGAATCTTACGTGGAAACAACTTTGTAAACTTGGCCTATACAAACGTTCCCCGTGACATGGATCCCACATCGTGGTATTAAATATAACTATTTGTAACTAGTCCTCGGACTGTCAATCACACATTGTAATAGTCCAGTTCACAACTTTACAACACACCAGTCACGATGAGTCCTAGTGAGGGTTTTTCCTTTCACAACATTTTTGCTCCAGGTAGCAGTGATGTGTTGAAGTTTGCCACAAACATGGAGGAGATTGACCACGTTATTGCATATCTTCACAATAGTTGCCATTAATTATGTGTGAATGTTTTGTTGACAAGATTCTGTGTGCTGCTGCACATAAGCTTGTGTAGTGGGCTGGCCACTGTCTGTGCCACATGTGCTCGATATTCTAACAATTAGTTTTGTGCCCTGTGTTGTGTAAATGCTTCGATTTTGAATCACGTTCACTTGGATTATTTTCCTGTTCACAGCCGTCAGTATTTTTACGCTAAGAGTCATATGGAAATCTGTTTCTGTTACACACTTTTTCTCAGAGTCATCGCACACTATCACTAACTGTGTATTGGCACCACACAGTTTCATGTTGATTAACCTTTCGTTGTTTTGTATGTTATACAAAGTCTGGGGAACTGGGGCAGGCAAAATGATGATCATTGTCAGCTATATGTGTATCAGTACAACCATTTTTTTTAATGTCACTATCAGGACTATAGAACAAACTAGGCAGTGTTGGCAAAAAGAAGGCAGATGATAAAAATGCTGCATTGCAGACACATGGCGTCTTCTGTGTTTCACAGTGTTATTCCGGATTACCTAAAGGTGCACTTTCTGTGATACACAGCATCGACGCTGTGCTAGTTATGTGACTGGGAATAATCAGTTAAAGTATTGAACTTCAAGACCACGACAATGTGATTTCGTTTCCCTTCAGTATTGAACGGGGTTAGCATCATGTTCTGCAGTGCTGAGTTAAGCATACTTTCGCATATTTTCGAAAGTCGACAGGAGACCCATAACAGGCATACAAGAAGACTTGTGAAGGAAACAACTGAATATTTCAACTGCTGCTGGTTGACGAGAAACAAAAGTGAACTTCAACAGGCATAAATTTCTCTAATTCGAATAGATGTCTCTCAGCACTGGGGTAAGACATCCATCTGAAAAAGGCATGCCTTCAGACGCCCATCCATCCAAGAGCTGCGGGTTCGAATCCCGTCTGTGCAAAGAAAAAAAAATGTGAGGAATGAAAAAAATGTGATGATTAGTTAACTAGGTAGTTAGTCAGGTATGTAGTTACGCAGTAAGTAAGGTACTTAGTTAATTAGTAAGTTAGAGAGAATATTTTTTTCAGAGACAGAGAAAGAGGGAGAGAGAAAGAGAGAGAGAGAGAAGAGAGAGAGAGAGAGAGAGAGAGAGAGAGAGAGAGAGAGAGAGAGAGAGAGAGAGAGAGAGAGAGAGAGAGAGAGAGTGAACTAATAAGAATGCGACTAGTTCAGTGTGGTTTAGGCTATTAAGTCCCATTCACAAAAAAAACTGACTATGGAGGAAAGGATGGGGAACGGGACAGTGGTGAGTGGGGCAGAAATGAAGTGAGGATGGAGGAACATACACGAAACTTACGTGGAAACAACGTTGTAAACTTGGCCTATACAAACGTTCCCCGTGACATGGATCCCACATCATGGTATTAAATATAATTATTTGTAACTAGTCCCCGCACTGTCAATCACACATTGTAATAATCCAGTTCACAACTTTAGAACACAGCAGTCACGATGAGTCCTAGTGAGGATTTCCTTTCACAACATTTTTGCTCCAGGTAGCAGTGATGTGTTGAAGTTTGCCACAAACATGGAGGAGATCGACAACGTTCTTGCATCTCTTCACAATAGTTGCCATCAATTGTGTGTGAATGTTTTGTTGACAAGATTCTGTGTGCTGCTGCACATAAGCTTGTGTAGTGGGCTGGCCACTGTCTGTGCCACATGTGCTCGATATTCTAACAATTAGTTTTGTGCCCCTGTTGTGTAAATGCTTCGATTTTGAATCACATTCGCTTGGATTATTTTCCTGTTCATAGCATTCAGTATGTTTTACACTAAGAGTCATATGGAAATCTGTTCTGCTGCTACACTTTTTCTCAGAGTCATTGCACACTATCACTAACTGTGTATTGGCACCGCACAGTCTCATGTTGATTTACCTTTCGTTTTTTGAGTGTGCACATTCTGCGATACACAGCGTGGACGGTGTGCTAGTAATGTGACAGGGAATAATCGGTTATAGTATTGAACTTCAAGACCACGACAATGTGATTTTTTTCCCTTCAGGATTGAACAGGGTTAGCGTCATGTTCGGCAGTGCTGAGTTAAGCATACTTTCCAAAGTTAACAGGAGACCCATAACAGGCATACAAAAAAACTTGTGAAGGAAACAACTGAAAATTTCAACTAGCTGCTGTTTGGCGAGAAACCAAAGTGAACTTCAACAGGCATAAATTTCTCTAAATAGAATAGATGTCTCTCAGCACTGGGGTAAGACATCCATCTGAAAAAGGCACGTCTTCAGACGCCCATCATCCAAGAGCTGTGGGTTTGAATCCCGTCTGTGCAAAGAAAAAAAAAATGTGAAGAATGAAAAAAATGTGACGATTAGTTAACTAGGTAGTTAGTCAGTCATGTAGTTACGCAGTAAGTAAGGTACTTGGTTAATTAGTTATCTATTTAATTAGTTAGTGAGAATATTTTTTCAGTCAGACATTGAGAGAGAGAGAAAGAGGGAGCGAAAGAGAAAGAAAGAGGGAGAGAAAGAGTGAGCGAGACACACAGAGAGAGAGAGAGAGAGAGAGAGAGAGAGAGAGAGAGAGAGAGAGAGAGAGAGTGAACTAATACGAATGCAAATAGTTTTGTGTGGTTTAGGCTATTAAGTCCCATTCACAAAAAAAACTGACTATGGAGGAAAGGGATGGGGGAACGGGACAGTGGTGAGAGTGGGGCAGAAATGAAGTGAGGATGGAGGAACATACACGAAACTTACGTGGAAACAACTTTGTAAACTTGGCCTATACAAACGTTCCCTGACATGGATCCCACATCGTGGTATTAAATATAATTATTTGAAACTAGTCCCCGGACTGTCAATCACACACATTGTAATAGTCCACTTCACAACTTTACAACACAACAGTTACGATGGGTCCTAGTGAGGACAACATTTATGCTCCAGGTAGCAGTGATGTGTTGAAGTTTGCCACAAACGTGGAGGAGATTGACCACGTTCTTGCATCTCCTCACAATAGTTGCCATTAATTATGTGTGAATGTTTTTGTGACAAGATTCTGTGTGCTGCTGCACATAAGCTTGTGTAGTGGGCTGGACACTGTCTGTGCCACATGTGCTCGATATTCTAACAATTAATTTTGTGCCCTGTGTTGGGTAAATGCTTCGATTTTGAATCACGTTCGCTTGGATATTTTCCTGTTCATAGCCTTCAGTATGTTTACACTAAGAATCATATGGAAATCTGTTTTTTGTTACACACTTTTTCTCAGAGTCATCTCACACTATCACTAACTGTGTATTGGCACCACACAGTTTCATGTTGAGTTACCTTTCATTGCTTTGAGTGTCATACAAAGACTGGGGAACAGAGGCAGGCAAAATGATGATCATTGTCAGCTACATGTGTATCAGTACAACCATGTTTTTCACTGTCAACATCAGCACCATAGAACAAACTAGGCAGAGTTGCCAAAAAGAATGCAGATGGAGATGAAAAAGCTGCATTGCCGACCCATGGCTTCTTCTGTGTTTCACAGTGTTATTCCAGATTACCTCGAAGGGGCACTTTCTCTGATACACAGCATGGACCCTGTGATAGTAATTTGACAGGAAATACTTGGTTATAGTATTGAAACCCCAAGATGACTACAATGTGGTTTCGTTTCCCTTCAGTATTTAATGGGGATAGCGTCAGATTCTGCAGTGCTGAGTTAAGCATACTTTCCAAAGTTGACAGGAGACTCATAAACAGGCACAGAAGAAGACTTCTGAAGGAAACAACAGACTATGTCAACTAGCGGCTGGTTAGGGAGAAACAAAAGTGAACTTCAAAAGGAATAAATTTCTCTAAACAGAAAAGGTGTCTCTTACCACTGGGGTAAGACATCCATCTGAAAAAGGCACGCCTTCAGACGCCCATCCATCCAAAAGCTGCGGGTTCGAATCCCGTCTGTGCAAAGAAAAAAAATGTGAAGAATGAAAAAAACGTGTGATGATTAGTTAATTAGTTAGTAAGTCAGTCATGTAGGTAAGCAGTAAGTACGGTACTTAGTTAATTAGTTAGCTATTTAATCAGTTAGTTAGTGAGAATATTTTTTCAGACATACAGAGAGAGAGAAAGAGAGAGAAAGAGGGAGAGAGACAGAGACAAAGATAGAGCACAACATTTTTCCTCCAGGTAGAAGTGATGTGTTGAAGTATGCCACACAAACATGGAGGAGATTGACCACGTTCTTGCATCTCTTCGCAACTGTTGCCATTAATTGTGTGTGAATGTTTTGTTGACAAGATTCTGTGTGCTGCTGCACATAAGCTTGTGTAGTGGGCTGGCCACTGTCTGTGCCACATGTGCTCGATATTCTAACAACTAGTTTTGTGCCCTGTGTTGGGTAAATGCTTCGATTTTGAATCACGATCGCTCGGATTATTTTCCTGTTCATAGCCTTCAGTATTTTTACACTAAGAGTCATATGGAAATCTGTTTCTGTTACACACTTTTTCTCAGAATCATCGCACACTATCACTAACTGTGTATTGGCACCGCACAGTTTCATGTTGATTTACATTTCATTGTTTTGAGTGTCATACAAAGACTGGGGAACAGAGGCAGGCAAAATGATGATCATTGTCAGCTACATGTGTACAGTACAAACCATTTTTTCACTGTCAACATCAGCACCATAGAACAAACTAGGCAGAGTTGCCAAAAAGAAAGCAGATGGAGATGAAAAAGCTGCATTGCCGACCCGTGGTTTCTTCTGTGTTTCACAGTGTTATTCCGGATTACCTAGAAGGGGCATTTTCTGCGATACACAGCATGGAAGCTGTGCTAGTAATTTGACAGGGAATACTTGGTTATAGAATTGAACCTCAAGACGACGGCAATGTGGTTTCCTTTCCCTTCAGAATTGAACGGGGATAGCGTCATATTCTGCAGTGCAGAGTTAAGCATACTTTCCAAAGTTGACAGGAGACTGATAACAGGCATACAAGAAGACTTGTGAAGGAAACAACTGAATATTAGAACTAGCTGCTGGTTTGGGAGAAACAAAAGTGAACTTGAAAAGGAGTAAATTTCTCTAAACAAAAAAGGTGTCTCTTAGCACTGGGGTAAGACGTTCATCTGAAAAAGGCACGTCTTTAGACGCCCCATCCATCCAAAAAATCAGCGGGTTCAAATCCCGTCTGTGCAAAGAAAAAAAACTGTGAAGAATGAAAAAAAATGCGAAGAAAAGTTAATTAGTTAGTTAGTAAGTCAGTCATGTAGTTAAGCAGCAAGTAAAGGTGCTTAGTTAATTAGTTAGCTATTTAATTAGTTAGTTAGTGAGAATATTTTTCAGAGAGAGAGAAACGGGGTGCGAAAGAGAAAGAAAGAGGGAGAGAAATAGAGTGAGACAGAGAGAGAGAGAGAGCGAGACAGAGAGAGAGAGAGAGAGAGAGAGAGAGAGAGAGAGTGAGCGAGAGAGTGAACTAATAAGAATGCAAATAGTTCAGTGTGGTTTAGGCTAGTAAGTCCCATTCACAGAAACTGACTATGGAGGAAAGGGATGGGGGAACGGGATAGTGGTGAGAGTGGGGCAGAAATGAAGTGAGGATGGAGGTACATACACGAAACGTACGTGGAAACAACTTTGTAAACTTGGCCTATACAAACGTTCCTCGTGACATGGATCCCATATCGTAGTACCAAATATAATTATTTGAGTCCCCGGACTATCAATCACACATTGTAATAGCCCACTTCACAACTTTACAACACAACAGTCACGATGGGTCCTAGTGAGGATTTCCTTTCACAACATTTTTGCTCCAGGTAGCAGTGATGTGTGTTGAAGTTTGCCACAAACATGGAGGAGATTGACCACGTTCTTGCATATCTTCACAATAGTTGCCATTAATTATGTGTGAATGTTTTGTTGACAAGATTCTGTGTGCTGCTGCCTATAAGCTTGTGTAATGGGGGCTGGCGACTGTCTGTGCCACATGTGCTCGATATTCTAATAACTAGTTTTGTGCCCTGTGTTGTGTAAATGCTTCGATTTTGAATCACGTTTGCTTGGATTATTTTCCTGTTCATAGCCTTCAGTATTTTTACACTAAGAGTCATATGAAATCTGTTTCTGTTACACACTTTTTCTCAGAGTCACCGCACACTAACTGTGTATTGGCACCACACACTTTCATGTTGATTTTACCTTTCATTGTTTTGAGATTCATACGAAGACTGGGGAACAGAGGCAGGCAAAATAATGATCATTGTCAGCTACATGTGTATCAGAACAACCACGTTTTTTTCACTGTCAATATCAGCACCATAGAACAAACTAGGCAGAGTTGCCAAAAAGAAAGCAGATGGAGATGAAAAAGCTGCATTGCCGACCCATGGTTTCTTCTGTGTTTCACAGTAGTTATTCCGGATTACCTAGAAGGTGCACTTTCTGCGGTACACAGCATGGACGCTGTGCTGGTAATTTGACAGGGAATACTTAGTTATAGTATTGAACCTCAAGACGACGACAATGTGGTTTCCTTTCCCTTCAGTATTGAAACGGGGATAGCGTCATGTTCTGTATTGCGGAGTTAAGCATACTTTCCAAAGTTGACAGGAGACTGATAACAGGCATACAAGAAGATGTGTGAAGGAAACAACTGAATATTTGAACTAGTTGCTGGTTAGGGAGAAACAAAAGTGAACTTCAGACAGAATAAAATTTCTCTAAACAGAAAGGTGTCTCTTAGCACTGGGGTAACACATACATCTGAAAAATGCACGTCTTCATACGCCCATCCATCCAAAAGCAGCGGGTTCGAATCCCGTCTGTGCAAGAAAATAAATGTGAAGAATGAAAAAAATGTGAAGAAAGGTTAATTAGTTAGTAAGTCAGTCATGTAGTTAAGCAGTAAGTAAGCAACTTAGTTAATCAGTTAGCTATTTAATCAGTTAGTTAGTGAGAATTTTTTTTTTGAGAAAGAGGGAGAGAGAGAGAGAGAGAGAAGAAAGAGAGAAAGAGAGAGCGAGACAGAGAAAGAGAGACAGACCACAACATTTTTGCTCAGGTAGCAGTGATGTGTTGAAGTTTGCCACAAACATGGAGGAGATTGACCACGTTTCTTGCATATCTTCACAATACTTGCCATTAATTATGTGTGAATGTTTTGTTGACAAGATTCTGTGTGCTGCTGCACATAAGCTTGTGTAGTGGGCTGGCCACTGTCTGTGCCATATGTGCTCGATATTCTAACAATTAGTTTTGTGCCCTGTGTTGGGCAAATGCTTCGATTTTGAATCACGATCGCTCGGATTATTTTCCTGTTCATAGCCTTTAGTATTTTTACACTAAGAGTCATATGGAAATCTGTTTCTGTTACACACCTTTTCTCAGAGTCATTGCACACTATCACTAACTGTGTATTGGCACCGCACAGTTTCATGTTGATTTGCCTTTCATTGTTTTGAGTGTCATATAAACACTGAGGAACAGAGGCAGGCAAAATGATTATCATTGTTAGCTAAATGTGTATCAGTACAACCATTTTTTTCACTGTCAACATCAGCACCATAGAGCAAACTAGTCAGAGTTGCCAAAAACGAAAGCAGATGGAGATGAAAAAGCTGAATTGCCGACCCATGGCTTCTTCTGTGTTTCACAGTGTTTTTTCCGGATTACCTAGAAGGAGACTCATAACAGGCATACAAGGAGACTTGTGAAGGAAACAAATGAATATTTGAACAAGCTGCTGGTTGGGGGAGAAACAAAAGTGAACTTCAAAAGGAATAAATTTCTCTAAACAGAAACAGGTGTCTCTTAGCACTTGGGTAAGACACCCATCTGAAAAAAGGCACGTCATCAGACGCCCATCCATCCAAAAGCTGCGGGCTCGAATCCCGTCTGTGCAAAGAAAAAAAATGTGAAGATTGAAACAAATGTGAAGAAAGGTTAATTAGTTAGTAAGTCAGTCATGTAGTTAAGCCATAAGTAAGTAAGTTAATTAGTTAGCTATTTAATTACTTAGTTAGTGAGAATGCCTTTTGTAAGGCAGAGAGAGAGAAAGAGTGAGCGAAAGAGAGAGAAAGAGGAGAGAGACAGAGAAAGAGACAGAGCACAACATTTTTGATCCAGATAGCAGTGATGTGTTGAAGTTTTGCCACAAACATGGAGGAGATTGACCACGTTATTGCATCTCTTCACAATAGTTGCCATTAATTGTGTGTGAATGTTTTGTTGACAAGATTCTGTGTGCTGCTGCACATAAGCTTGTGTAGTGGGCTGGCCACTGTCTGTACCACATGTGCTTGATATTCTAACAATTAGTTTTGTGCCCTGTCTTGGTAAATGCTTTGATTTTGAATCACGTTCGCTTGGATTATTTTCCTGTTCATAGCCTTCAGTATTTTTACACTAAGAGTCATATGGAAATCTGTTTCTGTTACACACTTTTTCTCAGAGTCATCTCACACTATCACTAACTGTGTATTGGCAACGCACAGTTTCATGTTGATTTACCTTTCATTGTTTTTGAGTGTCATACAAAGACTGGGGAACAGAGGCAAGCAAAATGATGATCATTGTCAGCTACATGTGTATCAGTACAACCATTTTTTTCACTGTCAACATCAGCACCATACAACAAACTAGGCAGAGTTTCCAAAACGAAAGCAGATGGAGATGAAAAAGCTGCATTGCCGACCCATGGCTTCTTCTGTGTTTCACAGTGTTATTCCAGATTACCTAGAAGGAAACTTTCTGCGATACACAGCATGGACGCTGTGCTAGTAATTTGACAAGAAATACTTGGTTATAGTACTGAACCTCAGACAATGACAATGTAGTTTCCTTTCCCTTCAGTATTGAACGGGGATAGCGTCATGTTCTGCAGTGCAGAGTTAAGCATACTTTCCAAAGTTGACAGGAGACTCTCATAAGGGTATACAAGAAGATCTGTGAAGGAAACAAGTGAATGTTTCAACTAGCTGCTGGTTGGGGAGAAACAAAAGTGAACTTCAAAAGGAACAAATTTCTCTAAACAGAACAGGTGTCTCTTAGCACAGGGGTAAGACATCCACCTGAAAAAGCCACGCCTTCAGAAGCCCATCCATCCAAAAGCAGCGGGTTCGAATCCCGTCTGTGCAAAGAAAAAAAGTGTGAAGAATGAAAAAATGTGATGAAAGGTTAATTAGTTAGTAAGTCAGTAATGTAGTTAAGCAGTAAGTAAGGAACTTAGTTAATTAGTTAGCTATTTAATTAGTTAGTTAGTGAGAATATTTTTTCAGACAGACAGAGAGAAAAACAGTGAGCGAAAGAGAGAGAAAGAGGGAGAAAAAGAAAGAGCGAGACAGAACACAACCCTTTTTTCCTCCAGATAGCTGTGATGTGTTGAAGTTTGCCACAAACATGGAGGAGATTGACCAAGTTCTTGCATCTCTTCACAACAGTTGCCATTAATTGTGTGTGAATGTTTTGTTGACAAGATTGTGTGTGCTGCTGCACATAAGATTGTGTAGTGGGCTGGCCACTGTCTGTGCCACATGTGCTCGATATTCTAACTATACTTTTGTGCCCTGTGTTGGGCAAATGCTTCGATTTTGAATCACGTTCGCTTGGATTATTTTCCTGTTCATAGCCTTCAGTATTTTTACACTAAGAGTCATATGGAAATCTGTTTTTTGTTACACACTTTTTCTCAGAGTCATCTCTCATACTATCACTAACTGTGTATTGGCACCGCACAATTTCGTGTTGATTTACCTTTCATTGTTTTGAGTGTCATACAAAGACTGCGGAAATTAGGCAGGCAAAATGATGATCATTGTCAGCTACATGTGTATCAGTACAACCATTTTTTTCACTGTCAACATCAGCACCATAGAACAAACTAGGCAGAGTTGCCAAAAAGAAAGCAGATGGAGATGAAAAAGCTGCATTGCTGACCCATGGCTTCTTTTCTGTTTCACAGTGTTATTCCGGATTACCTCGAAGGGGCACTTTCTGCGATACACAGCATGGACGCTGTGCTAGTACTTTGACAGGGAATACTTGGTGATAGTACTGAACCTCAAGAAGATGACAATGTGTTTCCTTCCCTTCAGTATTGAACGGTTATAGCGTCATGTTCTGCAGTGCAGAGTTAAGCATACTTTCCAAAGTTGACAGAAGACTCATAACAGGCATACAGAAGACTTGTGAAAGAAACAACTGAATATTTCAACTAGCTGCTGGTTGGGGAGAAACAAAAGTGAACCTCAAAAGGAATACATTTCTCTAAACATAAAAGGTGTCTCTTAGCACTGGGGTAATACATCCATCTGAAAAAGGCACGCCTTCAGACGCCCATCCACCCAAAAGCTGTGGGTTACAATCCCATCTGTGCAAAGAAAAAAAAATGTGAAGAATGAAAAAAAATGTGAATATTAGTTAGTTAGTCAGTCATGTAGTTAAGCAGTAAGTAAGGGGCTTAGTTAATTAGTTAGCCATTAATTAGATAGTTAGTGAGAATAATGTTTTGTTCAGACAGAGAGAGAAAGAGGGAGAGAGAGAGAAAGAAAGAGGGAGAGAAAAGAGAGAGAGAGAGAGAGAGAGAGAGAGAGAGAGAGAACTAAACAGAATGCGAATAGTTCAGTGTGGTTTAGGCTAGTAAGTCCCATTCACAGAAACTGACTATGGAGGAAAGGGATGGGGGAATGGGACAGTGGTGAGAGTGGGGCAGAAATGAAGTGAGGATGGAGGTACATACACGAAACTTACGTGGAAACAACTTTGTAAACTTGGCCTATACAGACGTTCCTCGTGACATGGATCCCACATCGTGGTATTAAATATAATTATTTGAAACTAGTCCCCGGACTGTCAATCGCACATTGTAATAGTCCAGTTCACAACTTTACAACACAACAGTCACGATGGGTCCTAGTGAGGATTTCCTTTCACAACATTTTTGCTCCAGGTAGCAGTGATGTGTTGAAGTTTGCCACAAACATGGAGGAGATTGACCACACGTTCTTGCATCTCTTCACAATAGTTGCCATTAATTGTGTGTGAATGTTTTGTTGACAAGATTCTGTGTGCTGCTGCACATAAGCTTGTGTAGTGGGCTGGCCACTGTCTGTGCCACATGTGCTTGATATTCTAACAATTAGTTTTTGTGCCCTGTGTTGGGTAAATGCTTCGATTTTGAATCACGTTCACTTGGATTATTTTCCTGTTCATAGCCTTCAGTATTTTTACACTAAGAGTCATATGGAAATCTGTTTCTGTTACACACTTTTTCTCAGAGTCATCTCACACTATCACTTACTGTGTATTGGCACTGCAGATGGAGATGAAAAAGCTGCATTGCCAACCCATTGCTTCTGTGTTTCACAATGTTATTCCAGATTACCTAGAAGGGGCACTTTCTGCGATACACAGCATGGACGCTGTGCTAGTAATTT
>JADBJO010016238.1:0-37500 GCA_016801955.1 Conus betulinus | reverse complement strand
AGCTACCTACATGGCAGCTGATCTCTATAAATCCTTAACGTGGACAAAGTAGGCCTTATTAACTAGTATGTGCACCAATTCATTAATCTCAGATTTCAAAAGTTTTTTTTTTTTTTTTTAAATGTAATGATAAAAGGAATAAAAAAAAAAAAAAAGGGAATTGTAAATGCCATACAGGCAGACGCTGCAAAATGCAACAGCCAGTGTTTCTTCTAGACAATGTGGACAATGTTCACCACCAAATTTTTCATATGACATCAAGATAGCTAGGATCTCATCAGTTGTGACCCCCCCCCCCCAAAAAAAAAAAAAAAAATGTGAAACAGTTTCTAGTACAAAGACAAAGAGAACTGTTCACAGTGGGGCTTAAAAAAGTTGTAAACAACCGTAAAAGACAACATCTTCAACCCAACTTCTCCTTCTTCCCTCCCACAAATGCAGAGCAGAAGGAATGTCAGGAAAGAAGTACTACTAGCACAAAACCATAGAGAAGGCATGCAATGCATTGGGACTCTGCCCCTAACCTGACAACACAAGGCTGGTGACCTCATTCCCACATGACTCAGCCCCAGCTCTCTGAAGGCCTTTTATTTTTCTATCGTTTAATCATCAGCTGTGTCCTGGCACATTGTACAGTTCACTCCCCCTAGGCAGAGTGACAACCACAGGTCACTGACCCCACAACACCACACTGTGTGTCTGTCCGACCGGTCACACAACTGGTGTGCAGCAAACCTGCACAGCTCAAAGGACAGCCAGAACTTGGCCTGCCTGAAGACTTTCCCAGACCTCTTCGCCCTGAAACTGCTTTGGGTGTATTTTTCAACAAAAATGAACGTACTTTCTACAAATAGTGTGTACTTCTTATGCGTACGCAGGCCAATACTCCAGCAGACACTCCCTATATAGACAGACAAGTATTAATCCCATCTGTCCAACAAAGGCAGTGGAGTTTTGTGTGTGTGTGGCTGTTTTTTAATCCCACCATTAAGGCAGCCATACACCATCTTCGGGGACGGTGCATGCTATGTGTAACGTGTCATCCATACCAACGGCCAAACTGGCCTTCTCTTCCGAAAGTTGGTGATGGGATTTTACGTGTGTGCAAGATGTTATGCATGCATTCACACAGGGAACCTCATTTCAGAGTCTCAATCGAAGTATGGGAAATGGAGTCAGAAACCAATGTTAACTCTGAGGGAAAAATTCCCCTGTACCGAAACGGCCCGGTGGAGATTTGAACCCGCAACCCTTGGATTATGAGTCCAGAGCTCTACCAACCGAGCTATTCCGGCCCCCACAGTGTGTACATAATTCCAAATGTCTGTAAAAACTGGAGGGAGAAGGGGAGGAGTGGAGGGGGGTCCTTTATTTTGTTTTTCATCTCTATCACAGTCATTGCAGACACTTCTTGCCGGTAGTCACTGCCTTAAATCTTTCACTGACTACAGTAAAACAGGTTCTTTCTGATACAAATTACTTTCAAACCTGATTCATCAGCATACTTTAGCACAAGCTCATGAGCTCTTGCTGGTTTTTTGACAATACTGGGCATGTTGTCAAAGAAACCGACACTGCAAAACACAAATTCACGCACAGAAGTTAGCAAGAGTTTATCGTACCTCCATCACAGTTATTTTCACACACGTTAAATTACCGCTTAAGAACCTTGTCTCCAGAATTTTTTTTTCTTTTAACCTATTTCTTTATAATTCGTTGTACTGATTGTATTTTTGCCAAATACGTGTACAAAATACAGTGAAATCATATGGGTAAAACAGGTCTGCTCTCCTGACCAAGGGAGGTTACTGGGAAAGATTAACACTGGGGTCTGTGGGGTGTTAGACCTTTGAAGATTCTCCACACTCGAGGATACCAGCGAAAGGTCATCACCTGAAGAGTGTTTTGTGGACAGCTGAATTTACAGAAAACTAATATGAGTGCACGGCGTGAGGTGTGACACCTTAGCCTGGATTTTTTTTTTTTTTTTTTAAGGTTGGTTGGAGAGACAAGTAGGAGGCATAGGAGTGGGGGCAACTTAAGGTTAACATCGGCACAAAAGCTTTGAAGATTTATTCACTGTGTGGACACTTCCAGAAACTGATCATCCTGGAGCCAACCCACCCTCACACTGGGAGGCAGAGGAAGATGAGCACCAACTCGCTCACTGTTCAGTGTTCTTGGCAACATGTCTTCAATGGTTTTAATACAAATTACACAATTCAATTGTGTCTAATACTTCCTTATTTTCAAATAATTTTCATAAAAATGTAAAACCCACCATGACGATGGTAAGAACTTTTTCACACCTTTCATTCATACCAACGTAACAACCGTTTCCTTCCACATTTCTAATATTGTTTTTTCTTTCATTTCAGCTGTTAAAATTTTCATTTGTGTACATTATATAAATAACCTAAGGCCTGGCTGATCAACTGGATAAGATTCCAGACTCTTGGTCCCAACATGGAGTGTTCAATTCCAACAAGAGACAGCCAAGCTGGAAGAATTTTTTTTTTGTTAGGAGCTACCACCTGCGCAGCCTCCCTGATCCTTCGCAGTCTTGCAGAGAAGCTTCAGACCAAGGTGTGCGTGCACACAAAAAAACTGCACAAGCATTTTCAGTCCCATTCTATCTGTGGGAAGAGTAGGCCACTCTGTGCAGGTGGAAAAGAATGACATGAATGCTGAACTTACATATGTACACCCTGGTGCTGCAGAAAGTCAGGAAGTGGGCTGTCCCTTGACAGCTAGAGAACCTATTCACAACAATTTTAACTCTTCAGTGTCAGGCTTGCACACACATGTATGAATTGGGGAGGTGGGACGGGTGGTGAGGTGGGGTGGGGGAACAGGGGAGAGGGTAGTGGGGGGCGGGGGGAAGGGGGGATAGAAGTGAAGGGAGGAAAAGACGTAGTTCACAGGCGCAAACAACGCATGGTACCATTCTTCAGTGTAAGTCTGCATGTGTATTAATAACATGATGGTGTAAGGGTGTAGCAGACAAGAGGTCATCATTCATGGTTGAACACTGTAGCTGAAGCAAAACAAAACAAACAAAACATCATGACAGCTCCTGCAACACACTGTACAGCTGTTGACACATAGGTGATACACTATGCTCTGCCCATTAGTGTCAAAGGGTGTAACCACATGACCCTTAGGCGATACAATATGCTCTGCCCATTAGTAAGTATCAAAGGATGTTATGTCCACATGATAAACAATGCTGAAGATGATTAGTCAGTACCAATGCAAATATAAGCAGCAGATGAATTTTGAAAGTGTCCCTGAACACATGTGCATGAGAGAGAGACCTTTAGAGAAAGAGAGAGAGAGAGAGAGAGAGAGAGAGAGAGAGAGAGAGAGAGAGAGACAGACAGACAGACAGACAGACAGAGAAAGACACTTTTATCCATGAAATCTGGAAACTTTCATCTCTTCAGGGTTTCTTATGGTTTGATACATATAGCCAAATAATTGTGTAAAAAGGTATTACTTTTCATACAGGAAGGGTTTTTTTTTTTAGAGACATTTCATGCTTTGTCAGATGCAAATTTGATTTTATATTTAAACGGATCATTTCAGGTTTTTATAAAATTAGAAAAACACTACCAAGTTATTTTAACTCCACATGGTTAAAAAAAAAAATCAGTTGCTTTGCATAAAAATCCATTTGATAGTAGTATGTACACCTTTTAACGGAAACATCTACTTTTTGTTCTTTCATGGCTAGTAGATTACTGATCACTGTAATTCTTTTTTGCTGACTGCCTAAACATCTTATTTTCAGTTACAGAAAGTACAGAATACTGCAGCCAGACTAATTTCAGGTGTTCTAAATCCACCCATGTGTTCTTTACTGATTTCCTGTTTAAAAAATGATTTGATAACAGTCTGTGCTCAATGTCTCCGAATAGTCCAGCTCTATAACATCTTTCTGACCATCTCCAACTGAACACTCCTGCTGGGCCCATGTGTTCATCTGTCGATTCTCGTCCCCTTTAGATCCCTCATTTCTTTACCAAGAACTTCAAAGAGTATGCTTGATCTATTCAAGTACTGTCTGTATGGGACAGTGTTTTTCTTCTGCAGTGCTTATAATTCTCTCTGTTCCTTCAGGTCATATATATCAAGATTTTCCCTGACTCCTAACCTTGATTGGTTTTGCCTTATGTTTGTGTGTTCAGCATGTCAGTGTGCACACATGGATGTGCGAAGATTTTTTGTGTGTGTGTGTGTGTGTGTGTGTGTGTGTGTGTGTGTGTGTGTGTGTGTGTGTGTGTGTGTGTGTGCGCGCGTGCGTGCGTGTGTGTATGTGTGTACATATTTGCGTGTGTTTGTGTGTGAATACTGAGAATTAGATGCACAGACCTGGGGTATTTGTAGATTAAATCAAACAACATACCTATAGATCCATTTACATTTTATTGCTATTATTATTATCATTATTTTATCATTATCATTACGCCAGATTTAAATTCTAACTGTGTCAGATCTGTGAACTGTCACTTGCATAGTTTTGGAACTTGACCCGTTGGACTACATTAGCAGTGTGAATACAGCAGTTCTGTGGCCCAAGCATTGCTCAGATGCAGGTCTGCGGGGCAGTGCAGAGGCTGTGAGGAGTGCCTGTGTACAGGCCTGAAATGAGGTGACTGGTAGAAAGAGACCAGACCTTGTGTGTGACACACAAAATTCAGCTGGGTCAATGAGAATGTGTGATACCCATCAGTAATACATGTGTGTGTGTGTGTGTGTGTGTGTGTGTGTGTGTGTGTGTGAATGCACCTTTGTGTAAGATTTTCACCGATTCAGGGACCCAGTGTGAATGTTATATTCGAAGTCTGTCTTCCTTTATTTTTTTTTTCCCTTTCTTTTTATTTTACTATTGTATTTTGTTTTGTTTTGTTTTTCTTTTAGTTAGATGTCTTCCGCCCAGATTTTCAAGTCTAGGATGCAGTGTCAGTATGTTTAAATGGCTAAATCAGATCTAAACCCAATCGTAAAGTCATCATACTATGTATGTGTTTGTGTCTGTGTGTGTGTGTGTGTGTGTGTGTGTGTGTGTGTTGTGTGTGTGTGTGTGTGTGTGTGTGTGTGTGTGTGTGTGTGTTTTGTGTGTGTGCGTGTGTGTGTGTGTGTGTGCGTGTGTGTGTGTGTGAGTGCACACATGAGCATGCACACATGTGTGTGTAACTGTAAGATTGGGGGGGGGCGTGAACCACTGAATTTTATTGTTACCATGCTTACCCCATCCCACTGCTCCTGTCAAATCATTCACACAGAAAATCAAAGGAAGAAACAGGACACAGAGTGCCAGAGAGTTAAAGCAGTGTGTGTGTGTGTGTTTGAGTGAATGAGTAAGAGAGAGGGAAAGATGGTGACACTGACAGAGAGAGAGAGAGAGAGAAATTATTTTATTGGTGACAGAAAGTGTGCACTCACATGCCCCCCCCCCCCCCCCCCCCCCCCCCCCCCCTCTCTCTCTCTCTCTCTCAGAGTCCATAACATTAACAACCACATCTAGATAGGCACCTGATAGTGATGAAGATCTCAGGGAATTTAAACGATTAGATGTAGATTTAGACTGATTAGGGTTTATGCTGCATTCCACAAAATCAGTACAGTTCCTATGAAACATCATGAGTAAGTTTGCAATTTTGTAACTAGAGGAAAGCAGAAGCAGGTCACGATCCTTCCACAAAAACTCAAGCAGTTATTTTGCACGCATATTTCTTCTTCTTCATTCCATTAATGTTCAGCGGTCATAACTTTGACCATTACTAACATTTATGCATGTCTGTTTTTTATCCGCCAATAAGGCAGCCATACTCCAACTTTGGGGAAGGTGCATGCTATGTGTAACGTGTCATCCATACCAACGGCCAAACTGGCCTTCTCTTCCGAAAGTTAATGATGGGATTTTACGTGTGTGCAAGACGTGCGTGCATTCACACACAGAACCTCGGTTTATAGTCTCATTCAAAGGACTGTATGGGGAATGGAGTCAGAACCACTGTTAACTCCGAGGGAAAAATCCACCTGTACCGAAATTCGAACCTGTACCCTCAGTATCAGTGCTATCACCAGTCCAACGCTCTACCAACTCAGCTATTCCAGCCCTTCAAATCTGAAGTTCTTCACAATCACAGTTCTGAAACAGTTAGGTTCAGCAACAGATAAGAATCTGCCTTGACAGAAAATTTCAAACTTCCATTAAGACAGGATGCCTTGGCGGTAAACTCTGAAGGGTTGAAAACGATTAATCACCAATTAGAGAAAATCTCAACATTCACACCAATCACCTTTTATCAATTCACCTTGCCTTACTCTGTCAGACATCAAATATTAATGATGTGATGCAATGTTTATTTTATTCTTTAAAAAGATAGTGCAAGGCAGGAGAGTTTGTAGATGAAAGGGGAGGAATAAGGTTGGAGCAGAGTGTGTTGATGGGTGTGAAGAGGAATAGCACTATGTTCAACTTCTGTGATGCTGACAGTAAAATGGTCAAAAAAAAATCCAAGTTTGGAACCCCCCTCCGACCAGCTGAAGACTTAAGACATAAAGTTTTCTCTTTTGTACTGGTTTCATTTTCTGGACAGCCTTGAAATGTGGTCAGCTGGGCAATAAACAACATGAACTTAACAACTGCGTATTTAAACTGCATGACTATCAATACTAAGAAAAGTCTGTGACAACATGAACTTAACAACTGATATTTAAAGGAGAGGAGAGCTGCCCGCTGGGTAGTAAACCACTACTGCCAAACATCGAGCGTGGGAGAAATGCTTGACCAGCTGAGATGGACATCACTGGAAGATCGGTGAAGAAGAACCCGCCTGACAACACTGTATAAGTATCACCATGGCGACATCATGATCGAGACCAACCATGCGCCATGACTCCTGAAAAATGGATACGCCACTCAGCACTTTCATGTACACCAGTACACCATGGAGTCCTGCCACAGAAATTCATAAATACTCCTTCTTCCCCCCGCGCCACCAAGGAGTTCAATAAGCTCCCACCTGAGGCAGTTCAATCAGCCTCGGTGGTAGACTTTCAGTCCTACCTCTGATCCCCCCCCCCCCCCCCCCCCCCATTCCCATCTTCCCACCCAGCCCCTCCCACCCCATGCCTAGGGTACAAACCCTCCCCACCACACTCCAAAGTAGGGCCTACCAAAGTATGGTTAAGGTCTGAAATAGTGGGTGTGGTGGCCCCCACTTCCCCTGCCCACTGTCCATGCAGTTTGGTAGTGAGCACTGACTGCATAAACTGACCCACAACTCTCTCAGCAAACCGGAACCCCTTTGTAGATGCCAGAATCTTCCGCTTGATGAAGGCGGGCAGAAACCAAAAAAGAAGAAGAAGAAACTGCACGACTATCAATATTAAGAAAAAATCTGTATATAAGGTATTCTGGTTTGGGAAAAGTTTTGCTCATTACACAAAATCTTGCATCAACAAACTATGATGCGACTTGTGACCAGCGACAGCAAGTTAAGCAACTCTTGGAGAATAACAAGGCTGAATCATCAAATGGATGACTGCACATAAAACCGATTACAGCATTCGGAAATAAATATTACACGGTGTTTATCTAAACGTCGAAGCAAATGTCTGACAATTCTCTGACTTCCATGGGCAGAAGACATCTACTAATAACACAATCACACGAGGAACGTAAGTTTTATTCGGAAGAAAAGAGGTGGTTCCATTGCTGATCCAGATCACATTCATTCACAGACACAGTCGTAGCAGACGCTTACCTCCGAACCCGCGGATCGTAGAAATAGGGCTCCTTCTGCTTCGGCTGTTTGATCATTCTGATTACACTAGTGACCCACTAAAACACCACAGTACATGCCGCGCAAAACATCGGGGAAAGATAGCAATCCAAACTTTACACAGATTATGCGCAAAGATTCGGCAATCTACTTATCGCTGGTCCGCCATGTTTGTCGTCTTTACTGCCTTCGGCGTTTGTAATACGGACGCTGATTGGACCGTGGAGGCAATGCCATCGTTCCAGTACAGGAAGAGAGAGAAAAAGAAGGGAATGTGTGAGGGGGTTGGGGTTGGTTCGAAACAATAAAAACAATACAATGTAAATTATTAGTGGCATCTGTAGTGGTATAATAAAAACGTGGCAGAGAACGACTGGGTCACATAGTTAGTGCTCTTTTGTTGGCAACAAATGGCTAGAATTTTCCCGTGCTGTTAAGCTGGTCATCCAACCACACCCTACTGCCCATCCCAGCTCCTCTTTCAAATACGCCCCCACCCACCCCCTCCCCATTCTAACATCGCATTTTGTGTCAACAGAAATGAGTTATTTATGTCTGCTATGATCGTCCCATGCTGTTGGTTTTTTTTCTTTCTCACCCCCACCCCCACTTTTCTTTTCTTTGTTATTGCCTTTTCTACTTTGCATTGCATTGTGTTGTGTGTGTGTGTGTGTGTGTTTTATTATCTGTGGATGCTTTGTAATATCAAACCAGCTGAAATATCAAAACTAGTTTGATTATGGAACTGGACTTAAACAGATAGACAAAATGATGCAGAAATTGATCCCACGCAGCTCAGATCTACAAGACTGAAAAGTATGCTGATCTGGCAAACAGCCTGAGGAGAGAAGGCTATCAGGTCAAAGTCCTCACTGCAGAAATTGGAGCTAGGGGGTTTGTGGGAACGTCTGCATACAGCCTCATGAAACAGCTCTCAGTTGCAGGGAGGGAAAAAACCAAAGCCCTGAAAGCAATGGCAGAAGCGGCAGAGAGGTGTTCAAGTTGGATCTGGTCAAGGAGGAACAAAAGTGAACTTCATAAGGCTTAACTTTCCTACAAATATCAGGTGTCCCTGTGGCTCAGTGGTTAGTGCGCAAGTCATTAAGTGGAAATGAGCATGTCCAGAAGGGCATGGGTTCGAATCCCAGTCATGGCTCATCCCAAGATGGGAAAAAAAAAAGGGGCAGCAGAGGGACATCGGGACATGAACGGATGTGGCCTCTTTGGTTCAATGTCTTTCATCTAGAGATATTATGACACACAAAAAAGTCTATGGCTGTGCATGTGTAAATGTGAGTATGTGCACATGTGAACATCTATTAAGTGCTTGTGTTTGTGTGTGTGTGTTCAAAGCAGAGCACAAAATCATTTAATGGAGCAATAAAGGACAAAAAAAAAAAAAAAAAAAAAAAAAACCAAAGATCAATGTGGCTCTTAAGCAACCCTTGAGCAAATTCACACATTTTGTCGATAATTTGATAAAATATTTTCAAAAGATGAGGAAGAAGGATCAAAGTTTCTTCTGTTGACAAAGAAATGCTGTTGCAAAATAACGACGACAACAACAACAACACACCCATCTCAGTCTCACTCTTGGAGACACAAGCTACATTTGGGATCCTTACACAAGGGATGAAAGCACCTCACTACAGAAGGTGCAGTACTGAGAGGATCAAGATCCTCTGGATTTCCCTGAACTGTGAAAGAAGCTGTTGGCACACTCAAGGGAGGCAAGATCATAAAGTGAAAAAAGCTGTTGGAACATTCAAGGGAGGCAAGTCATCATGAAGTGAAAGTTGTTGGCACACTCAAGGGAGGCAAGTCACATGAAGTGAAAGAAGCTGTTGGAACACTCAAGGGAGGCAAGTCATCATAAAGAGAAAGAAGCTGTTGGCACACTCAAGGGAGGCAAGTCACCATAAAGTGAAAGAAGCTGTTGGAACACTCAAGGGAGGCAAGTCATCCTGAAGTGAAAGCAGCTATTGGCACACTTGAGGAAGGCAAAATTATGAAGTGGAAGAAGCTGTTGCAACACTCAAAAGAGGCAAGTCATCATGAAGCGGAAGAAGCTGTTGGCACACTAAAAACGGAGGCAAGCCTCCAGAAGTGTATATTAGGTCAGCAGAACTCCTGAAGCAGCCTGGACAAGTCATCAAGGCGTCTGTCAGAGGATACATATGAATCAAAATAGTAGCTGAAAGAATGGACACAGTTTTCAATACCTTGATGATGAGAGAGAGTTACATCCTACTGGCCAGAGGCCCTTAAGGATAGGTATACCTGTAGAAATAGGTCTGCATAGTCTGTGGCAACTGACGTCGCTGGCTGTTGTGGGAGAGTTCCGTGTGGGGGGTCATTGTCTGTCACTCTCTGAGCTCTAGTACCTTTGGGATTTTAGTTCAAATTTGGGTGTTGGTCGGCCGACAATCAGTGTATTTTGCCTCTTTTCCCCTCAAAAGGCCTGTCTTCAGGACCACCAGGCGGCCTTCTTTGTGCTTGGGTGGCGATGGCCCTGTGCTGTGTGAGGACGCCTCAAAGAGGGAGCATGAAGAAAGTCGCTGGAGCATTGCCCGATTCCCTATTATTCTGTGGTCCAAGCAGACCACAGCTGAGAGGGCAATTTTACAGCCCAACCCCATAAGGAGTACCCCCATGCCCTGCCCAAAGCACCGAATCTCGGGCCACAGTAATCGTAGTCTGGCAGCGCTCAATCGTCGATCGTCCCACATCTTCAGGAGCCGCCCCCTAGCAACACAGACTAAATCCGCCGTCACCCATATAGCTGGAAGGGTTGCTGCACCGCCTGACACTGACCTCTCACATCAGTGTCACTCAAAGGAGATCTGCCATCTCTCCCGTGGTGTTCGCTGCTGTGCTGCTTCACAGTAAACTGCATTCTACTGTTCCAATACCCTGTCCTTGTCCTACAAGGGCAATCAGTCCACCAGGACTTGCATCATACTGAAGACAGGTGGGATCCAGGTTAGAAATCAGCCCATCTGCACAGAAGGATGCTCAGCTGGCAAAAGGGGAAGGAGTAACTCCCCCTGTCCATGACTCCCACTAAGACCTGTGGTTCTCCTGCATCCTGGGAAACATGGGCCGTCCGGGCGTCAGCAACCTTTCTGTCCTAACCAATATCAGACGTCGCCTGGTGCGGTTCACAGGTCTCCACAGACCAGTACATTTCTGTGACTTCAATGTAAATTATGACGTCAACTTAAAATGACATAGGAACATGACAAAAATAATAATATATGACGGGACAAGAGAGAGAGAAGCAAGAACTAACGGCTGAGGCTTTGGTGTCCAGCCGACTTTATTTTGTTCATCGTCGTTTTCTCCGTAGTGATACTATGTGGAGAGGCTGACTTTCAAGTCAGTTGTGTGTCGATGTTCACTGTGTATGAACGATACTTCTGATGACGGTACCAGCGAAATATGTACCAGGAAATTTATTGTTATGAAAATGTGAATGCTGTGTCGCCGAGAGTGACTTAAAACTCCTGCAAGAATATTTACGTGCTCTAATTGTACCACCTCATGTGTGTGTCGGGGGCCGAGTTTATTGATGTGAACATTGTAATATCAATACATGGAGAAGCTAATTAATTTGTGTTTTTAGATCAACAATACGTCGGATTGAAGTTTATTGTGTCCTATGGGACTTTGCTGACATCGTTCTTCTATGGTTTACTGTGCTTGGAATCTGCGGTTCTTCTGCTATGGATTACTGTGCCTTGTGAATCTGCGGTTCTTCTTCTGATAGCTCGATATGATACATTGTTATTGTTGTGTGGAGACCCTGTTTCTTCTTCTTCATAGCTTGTGTTTGTGAACGGCTGTGCTTATCATGTGGGGACCTTGGTTATCCTTCTTTGTCTTCTTTTAGTGTTGTAGACTGTGGCTTGAGTACTGTGGAACCGAGTGTGTTGACTGTATATGTGAGACACTGTGGACGGTGCCGGCGAGATCCGTGAGTAATATCAAGATACGTAATATGATATATTGATATCTGATGATTGAAGTTCCTGTGTATTGACAGATCTTGATCTATATTCTATGTAGTAACACACTGATTTGTACTAATTCACATGAATGTATGTTTTGATGGTTCAGGCAGAATAATTATAAAGAAAAAAAAAATCTAAACTCGTGTGGCCATCCATATGCATATAGTGTGTGTATATGTAGGGAATAATTATTACACACATCCAAACTTTTGAGAGCGAGAGTTAGACAGCAAAACACGCACTGCACACCATCCATATAACAATTTCCAAGAAGTTTTTTCTTTAAAGAGTGCGGGTCTTGGACGACCTGTATCCTGGAGAGAGCGTGACACAAGGTAAAGACTCTATTAAATACATGCGTCATGAAAGAACTGCACTGTTGGGAGTGTGGGGTCAAAAGCCACACGTGGAGAAGATTGCAGTGCTTGGGTACTGCAGGACCTCTGTCATCTGTCCTGCGGAATTCAATTTACTTCATCAATTATTCTTTCTACCTTTCTTTCCACTCAGAAAAACAAACCAAAACCAAATAAAAAAATAAGCTGGATAACAAATAGATGAGAAGTTTGAGAAAGACACAAAATTTTTCCAGGAAAATTTCAAAAAAGTTCAAGTAAATCATGGTTGTTATCATGTCTCTTGTTAAACATCCAACAGAGAGAAACTCGAAGAAAATCAGAGACAGCAGTAACACCTTCAGAGAAGAAGCCCCCTCCCCCCTCCTTTCAAAAACTACACCACCCCCTTCCACCTCCTCTCTAGCAAAAGTTTCTTACTCTTTACACTCTAAGGTGACTACTGTCACCACATAAGCGGCATCCTTCCCAGCATGCCACACTGCAGTTCACGGCAAATAAATGATAGTTAGAGTATAGGAGCATGCGGAGGAGTTCTGACCTTCCTCCAGAGTCAGTGGTTCCTGGGACTGCCCTGATAACCATCTGTAGCCAACTGAAATGGTACGCCCCTGGGTCGCAATCCATCTGAGTGCTCAGGTTTTCAAATCTCTTCATCAGTTTTCCTGCATCTTGCGGAATGGATTTTGGATTCATCCTTTATTTTTGTGACCACATTTTGTTAAAACTGGTTTTGTGGAATTTTTTATTTATTCATTTTTGTCACCACATTTTGTTAAACTTGGTTCTGTGGAGTTTTCATTCATTCATTTTTGTCACCACATTTGGTTAAATTTGGTTCTGTGGAGTTTTCATTTATTCATTTTTGTCACCACATTTGGTTTAATTTGGTTCTGTGGAGTTCTTATTTATTCATTTTTGTCACCACATTTGGTTAAATTTGGTTCTGTGGAGTTTTTATTCATTCATTTTTGTCACCACATTTTGTTAAATTTGGTTCTGTGGAGTTCTTATTATTCATTTTTGTCACTACATTTGGTTAAATTTGGTTCTGTAGAGTTTTTATTCATTCATTTTTGTCACCACATTTTGTTTAAATTTGGTTCTGTGGAGTTTTCATTTATTCATTTTTGTTACCACCTTTGGTTAAATTTGGTTCTGTGGAGTTTTTATTCATTCATTTTTGTCATCACATTTTGTTAAATTTGGTTCTGTGGAGTTTTCATTTATTCATTTTTGTCACAACATTGGTTAAATTTGGTTCTGTGGAGTTTTTATTTATTCATTTTTGTCACCACATTTTGTTAAATTTGGTTCTGTGGAGTTTTATTCATTCATTTATGTCACCACATTTTGTTAAATTTGGTTCTGTGGAGTTTTCATTTATTCATGTTTGTCACCACATTTGGTTAAATTTGGTTCTGTAGAGTTTTTATTTATTCATTTCCGTCACTACATTTGGTTAAATTTGGTTCTGTAGAGTTATTATTTACTCATTTTTGCATCATCTTGCTGACAGACAAACCGACCAACCAAACCGATGCAGGTGGAAACAGCCTCCTAGGCAGAGCTGAAAGAGTACCCCCACCACCCCACCCTCTTCACAAACACATACACACAAACACTTTTTGTGCCCGAACTCAGCAATCAAAACTGGGCTTTAAAAGACTTGCAAAAGATGTCACAAGTCTTCAAACATTTTTCATGAAGTTACATGGAATCAAGCTGTTTGATAATTTGTCTTTTGTGATGTTTTGTCCCAGTGCTATGAAGCTTACAGTGGATATCTGCTTGAACCCTGTTCATGGACATCTTTCTCAGAAGCACTTTCACTTGTGCTTATGGCTTTACTCAGAAGTCCTTAAAATCTGCTTTTTATACTCAATCAGGATCATAAGACTACAGTAGTATTTAAGTCAACATTTAGTTAATTCAGCAACTTTTTCTTGTCACAGCTAAAGCCCTAGTCATGACTCGTTCTTTGTCGGATAAAGTCAACGCTGGATAGGTAGACACTCACGTAAGTCCACATCATTTTCCCCACCTCACCTCTGGATCTGTCACCATCCACATGGACCCAATGTGCATTACCTCTCAGCAGTTTTTGAGATGTTTGCATTTTTGCATGAATTTTTCGTAATTTTTCGTAACATTCTGTGAATGATTCCTAAAATAAAAGTATGCTTGTGATGAATGCATCTATTTCTGGGTTTTTAGGTATATTATTGCTTCAGATAACAAAAATGTTGTTTTGAATACCATAATTCCGGGCAGAAAATCGTTGATCACCGGTGATCGAAATTCATGGGGAAGAACTGAAGGGAGGTAATTACAAGACCACTCAAGTTCACAGACTAGCAGGCTGTGAGAATCATGGGTAAAAGATTTCAATGACATTCTACATGAAAGAATATAAACATCTTTCACTTCAAAAATGATCATTTGTTAGTTTGTTAGATTACTTTGTTTATTAAGACAATAAAACAAACACAGCACTGGCATAATTAGATCAAGAATTTGGGGTGAACTTAAACCTCCATAACAGCTCCATGGACTCTGGTACATGATCATAGTTTCAAAATGGTGTCACACATTTTGCATCACTGGCCACATCATGTCTGTAACCAATTTGTTACATTTTCCTTTTTAAACCAGCTAAAGAAAAAAAAAAAACGCTTCAAACACTAATTTTTAAAAAAATTGAGAATGTGAATAAGTACTTGAAAAAATGAATACATAAATAAACAACAAATAAATAAATAAAATAAACTGTCACACGCCTCAGGAAAAAAAGAGAGGAAGAAAATGATGGTTTCCTTGCGGTTCCTTTGGTGCACTATGAACCCGCACTGAAAACTCACCTTTACAAGGTGCTTGCTCCCCATTGGTCAGTTTCTGTGAATAGTGATTTGGGCTCTTAGAAAAAAGAGACTGCCTGACGCTTCGTTGGAAGCAGCGGACAAGAGAAGACAGAGGCTCGTTGCAGAAAGAAACAGATTAGCCAGAAGAAGAGGATGTAGTGAGAGAGTTGAACTCTCAACCATTTGTATCATCATATATTGTTCATTGTAGGGTGAGTATGGGGTGTGCAAAGATATTTGATCATTTTCAATACAAGCTTTGATCGCAGTCTCAAATTTCGATCCTTAATTTTCGCTTTGTTGCGATCGGAATTATTTCCAAACTCTACCCTGTTCACACATGGATAGGTAAGATGTGGATCCTGTGATCGATCATCAAGTAAGTTACTGATTTAGATTACAGAGTGCATTGTCTTTCTAGGGCAAACACTACGTAAGTGTGAGGTGGCACCGAAACAAAAGGCCAATTTGGCAGGTCCTCACAGCCCTTGAGATGCCTGCTACTGAGGATATGGATTTGTTACAAATGTGATGGGAAGAATAAAGTCTTTTCATGAATAAGAATTGTGGCCTGTGACAACAGTGTGATTTACTTGTGCAAGGCAAGCTGGACATCTGTGTGACCTAAAGTTTTCAGTTTCAGTTTCATCAAGGAGGCGTCACTGCATGCGGATTGGTCCATATACGCTACACACCACATCCGCAAAATTTTGAGACCACATTACGCATGCTTTGAAGTTGATGGATAAATGAATTAACAACAAAGATGACACAATTGAAGATGAGGGTCTCGTGGTTACGACTCAGCGGATGTCTGACCTACGCATTAGCCCAACGCGCTGGTCAGACCTTGAGTGCCTGCCTACCATTTTTTTTTTTTTTTTTTGTAACCTAAAAGGAAAAAAAAGTAAAAAGATTTAAATTTGTGTAGCGAGTGAGCAGAGATGATTTCTTTTCTTGCGAAGTACTGTTGAACGATATACTGGCCAAAGAAAAAAAAGAGGAATATTAAAACGCACTCGCGCCACAAGAAATGAGGCACAGATAGAAAAAAAAAAAGCACTTTCTCTCTTCTTTTACCAGGTGAGAAATTTAAAACTGAGTTCTGTTTTGTTTTACTGCAAAGGAATCAGATGTGTGGTTACATATCAGGTGCATGATTGTCTTTGTACACATGTGAGTGTGCATGTGGAGACCGTCATATAATATAAACACAAAATCAAAATAGCAAACAATTACCTCTAATGACTGAGGCAATAACACACACACACACACACACACACACACACACACACACAGAAGCACACACTTACATGGAGGCATATATACACACATGCATATACAAAATCATACACAAAGACACACATTCATGGTGAACTGATAAGACTGAAAATAAGCATACACACTCACACACACACACACACACACACACACACACACACACACACACACCACACACACTTGGTCCACTACACATTTTCACCTGCTCAGTTGATTTTTCATGTGGCTTGATCATGCATGCGTAAAGATTAACAGTTTACATTCTTTCACATGAGGCAAGTGTGTGTGTGTGTGTGTGTGTGTGTGTGTGTGTGTGTGTGTGTGTGTGTGTGTGTGTGTGTGTGTTTGTCAGTACAACTATGAGTTAATCTGACAATAAATTGGTTTCAGTCAGTGTGTGTGTGTGTGTATGCATGTGCATGCATGCATGTGCACGCGCATGTGTGTGTGTGTCTGTGTGTGTGTATGCATGCATGTGTGTGTGTGAGTGTGTGTGTGTGTGTGTACACATGCATATGCGCTCTCTCTCTCTCTATATTCATCTCAGTGTAAACAAACATGCCTGTATGGCAGGTGAGAAGAGGAGAGCGGGGAGAGAGAGAAAGACTCAAGACTCAAGATAACTTATTCATTGCAGGCCTTTGCCCCTCATGAAGGGGTGCAAGAAAATACAATCATAGAAGCACCATAAGAACTAGACACAGACATAACCGATGTGAATTCAGAAAGTATGTTAAGATAACATATGGGATTGCAATTCGAACTGAGCTCCTAAGTTTTGCAGGGACAGGACAACTTAACACAAAATGCATTTAACTTCCTAACTCCTCTCTGCATAGCTGGCATATTAAGTCTTCTTCGCTCGCTTTGGCTTAAGACTGTGTCAGACCAATTGACATAGGCTAGAACACCAAGGCTACTTCAAAATGTTGTTTTATGCTCTGCATAGTTATGCGGGGATTGTCTTCAGTCATGAGTGGCTCCTAGCATAACATCATCAGTCTCAAAAATCCCCCAAAGTCAGAGTGTGGCTGCCCATGTGGCGGGGTAATCAAAAAACTGTCACACACGTAATGTTCTCTCCCTAGCTGATGCATCTGAACCATAGTGTTCAAGCGCTTTGGCATGATCCCTGGAGTCTTTTAGCCAGGGTATGACAACAACAACAACAAAGTCTTCTTCACTAAGGAATCGGTGATGGTAATAATGCACAGCAATTTCTGAAATACCAAGTCTGAATCTAGTAATTATATACTTTAAACGCCTATCGAGATTAAGCAATAGATAAGTTTTAACATTAGGCACAATGCAAAAAGTCATGTAAACATTACATCTTTCACAATTACAAATATGATTATTCCACTCTTGCCATCTGCACGCAATTAATCTGTCTCTAAAGATTCGGAGAAAATCATCAATTCCGTCAACCCCCTTGGTTCAACCAGACATAACCGAACCCATATATATAATTATAATCTACAACAAACATTTGGAGCGCAGTTTCTCTTATCATGTTCGTCCAAATCAAACAACATATGATAAGCCTTGTATGGTAATCTACGTTCATCCATTCTTGTCAATTTTAACCAACACCTAAAACATTTTTATAAGAGAATTTATGTAAACAGGATACTAGTTCATTTCTCCATACACCAGATCATTTGGTGTTCGAGAGAGAACGAGAGGGAGAGAGAGAGAGAGAGAGGGGGGAGGGGGGAGAGGGTCGAAAGGGGGAATAGACACAAAAGAAACAACTGATTCTGTTAGCCAACTCAAAGTTACAATAACTCAGTATATTGTGCTGCACAACTGTGCTGAGGAGGGCCGGTGAATGTGTGTGCACAAATGACTGAGGCAGACAAGTCACATGCAGCTTATACCTGAACCAACTTTCATAAAATACCATGAGTAATTCTCATATTTCAAAATGCATGCGACACATACTAACATCTATCTTTTTTTTTCACACCCAAGTTTCAACCATACTTTCATACACAAGACAGAGGTATGGGCAACTATGCATGCAGGCGTGTGTGGTGTTCAAATGTGTGTGAATGACCGCTGTTATGACTTAGTATATTGTTGAGTGTTAACGATAGTGATACCTTACGAAATCATGGGGTTTTTTTAATGATACAAGAATGAGCACCACTAGCCCGGCCAATTGATGAAATGAGCTGGCCAGTTCATGACCCCTGACCTACGAGGCAAAGACGTGGTATAGTGCACATTCTTCCTTTCTTTTACAATGCTCAACGCTGTGCTGCCCGTTAGCGATGCTGGGGGGAAGGGTGTGTGTGTGCGTGTTGGTAAAGTAATGGTGGTTTTCTCTCCCTTTCAAGCCATATACTCAATCTCAGCTCTCTTAAAACTGTGACATACCACTCCTCAACACAGATAACACAGACCACTCCTCATCACAGACCACTCCTCACACAGACAACACAGACCACTCCTCAACGCAGACAACACAGACCACTCCTCAACACAGACAACACAGACCACTCCTCACCACAGACAACACAGACCACTCCTCAACACAGATAACACAGACCACTCCTCATCACAGACCACTCCTCAACACAGGCAACACAGACCACTCCTCATCACAGACAACACAGACCACTCCTCATCACAGACAACACAGACCACTCCTCTCACAGACAAAACAGACCACCTCATCACAGACCACTCCTCATCGCAGACAACACACAGACCACACCTCATCACAGACAACACACCAGACCTCTCATCTCTCACAGACAAACAGACCACTCCTCATCACAGACCACCTCCTCACAGACAACACAGACCACTCCTCATCACAGACAGACCACTCCTCTTCACAACACACAAACAGACCACTCCTCATCACAGACAACTCCTCAACACAGACCACTCCTCATTACAGACAACACAGTCCACTCCTTCATCACAGACAACACAGACCACTCCTCATCACAGACAACACAGACCACTCATCATCATAGACAACACAGACCACTCCTCTCATCACAGACCACTCCTCATCACAGACAACACAGACCACTCCTCATCACAACACACAGACCACTCCTCATCACAGACAACACAGACCACTCCTCATCACAGGCAACACAGACCACTCCTCCTCACAGACCACTCATCATAGAGCATCCCTCATCACAGACCACTCCTCATCACAGACCACTCCTCATCACAGACCACTCCTCAACACAGACCACTCCTCATCACAAACCACACAGACCACTCCTCATCACAGACCACACAAACCACTCCTCATCACAAACCACTCCTCATCATAGACCATTCCTCATCACAAACACAGACCACTCCTCATCACAAACACAGACCACTCCTCATCACAGACAACACAGAGTACTCCTCATCACAGACCATTCCTCAACACAGACCACTCCCTCATCACAGATGACACAGACCATTCCTCATCACCGATGGCAAAGACCCACTCCTCATCACAGAGCACTCCTCATCACTGATAACACAGACCATTCCTCATCACAGATGACACAGACCATTCCTCATCATCGATGACAAAGACCACTCCTCATCACAGACCACTCCTCATCACTGACAACACAGACCATTCCTCATCACAGATGACACAGACCATTCCTCATCACCAATGACACAAGACCACTCCTCATCACAGACCACTCCTCATCACTGACAACACAGACCATTCCTCATCACAGAATACTCCTCATCACAAACACAGACCACTCCTCATCACAGACAACAGTGAGTACTCCTCATCACAGACAACCGACCATTCCTCAATATAGACCATGCTTCATCACAGACCACATCTCATAACAGACAACACAGACCATTCCTCATAACAGACAACACAGACCACTCCTCATCACAGACAACACAAACCACTCCTCATCACAGACAACATAGACCACACCTCATAACAGACAACACAGACCACACTCATCATCACAGACCACTCCTCATCACAGACAACACAGACCACTCCTCATCACAGACAACACAGACCCACACCTCATCACAGACAACACAGACCACACCTCATCACAGACCACACAGACCACTCCTCATCACAGACCACCCCTCAACACAGACAACACTGACCACTCCTCAACACAGACCACTCTTCACAACGAAACAAACAGGGGCAGTCTCACCTGCTAAAGTTCTCGTCATCCTCCTCTTCCTCTGCTGACACGCTGCGTTTTGGGGGAGGGGGGGTTGGGGGACGAATGTGGACATGGGGAGGCAGCGGAAGACGTAGGGTGACTGTGATGCGCTGAGGAATCTGTCAGCCAACGAGGACACACCTGGCTAGTCAATCTTTTCATCCTTTAAATAACTTTTTTTTTTCTGATTGGTGATCTTTTCATCCTTCAAATCACATTTTTTTTCTGCCTGGTGAATCTTTTCATCCTTTAAAATATCACTTTTTTGTTTCCTGATTGGTGAATCTTTTCATCCTTTAAATAACATAACATCTCCCCCACCCCACCCCCCACCCCACCCCCCTCTTCCCCCCCAACATTCCTGACATCATCATAACCATAGTACACGAGTCAAACAAACTTAAAACTGAACCTTGCAAACACACAGGTACTTGTTTCTTCAAACATCAGAAACATGTCTTTAGATATAAATCGCGCTCCAAATATTGTGCAGAGACGCAATTGTGGAAGTGCTTTGCTCTATGTTTGTTTCATGCACTGGCAACGATTACAAACTGACCTTTTGCTGGTCACTTGCTGATTTATGCAAAATATGGAATCAATCCGTAAGCTTGATGCTAATTCCTATTTCTTGGCCATCTCACACACTTCCATCACAGTTTTTCAAGCAAATGTGGACATACTCAGACAGTCTACGTGCCTTTTCTGGCAGTGGTTTGTTGCTAGTGGTACCTGGGGACTCCGTCCACAACAGTGCTGACTGGAAAGTCACCTTCACTCTTTGTCCACACTCGACACCAATGGTAGTCTAAATGGTTCACTCTCAAGTTCTTTCTGGTGTGAAATGTATCAAGCTCCCAAACTGATTTTCTGTGTCCACAGGACAAACTCATGAAATTTAAGTAATGTTGCAACAATGAAAAAAAAAAAAGAAAAAGGAAAAAGAAGAAATAAGGCAATGAAACAATGAACCTACCTGACCTGCAAATTCACATCACTCTAAGCTTTGCATGAAGCTGTAGCAGTTACTGCACTTTGATGCAGATGGGTCTGAGAGTTTATTGATGTCCACAACAGACCACTGAGGTTATTCACCGGCAGTTTAATGATCTGAATATTAAAGGCTACTAATCAGATCTTGGACACCTTAGTCAGGGCCTAAGTTTTGAACCTAGTTCAAACCCGCCCAGAAAAAATACTCTGCACTAATGTCAAAGTCATCGTTGATTTCAATTGTGCCTGGGCCACTACGGTTCCACTACCGTGTGAAATGGACAGCCCTCTATCACTGTCGCTTACTGCTACTGCCCATCAGACTCTATATAGTGTGGAGAAAATGGTCGTTAGCTTTTTTGGGCTTGTTCAGATGCACAATGCCAACGGTCTTGCTGGACCTGGACACGGTTTTAAAATGCAGCATCATAATGCTCAACACTTCCCCAATACCCCATGGTCAAAACAAAAAAAAAAAAGAGAGTTACTCTCTGGGTTCTGATTGGATCTGGAGTTATGGGAAATGGAAGGCAGGTGTTTTAGGTTGTTAGGTTAAAACAACACGTAAACGAACCCAAAGCGACGTCCCTCTAAAGGGATGTAAATCTTGCATACATAGTTTAACCGCATTGTCTGAATGTTGTCGAAGCATCACATCACAACGGTTTTGACTCTTTTGCAAGCATTTTTTTTCCCTTGGTATTTTTGTCAATTCTGCAGCTACAGTCCCATACTATTAACCTTTGAACTATCATTCTGCCCTATTCAAGCTGCTGCCATTCAAAATTCATAACCTATCGACCACTCAAGGGTCGTCCACCATACTTTTCCAACAGAGGTGATTTGACAACTGTAAAAAGACTTAAAACATTATTTTTTTCTGATAGAAGCAAGTGTGATTATGAGTGACAGTGATAGTGAACTGTCCACTTCACCTCACTGTGGACAATGACCTGGTCTAAGCCCTGCTATATGGATAACCAGCGGCTCACAAAAGCCCAAACAGACTGTATGGAGGTGTTCACACTGGCGTCACACTTCAGTGACAGTGTGTCAGCCCCTCCACTCATGGGGAGTCGGCGTCAAGCTTCAAGATGGATTCCAGCTTTGCCCCAATCAAATAATGGCCAGAAACAAAACACATGCACACAGACAAACTAACTAAATTTGCTATCAAACTTTAAACAAATTCAATGTGATTTAGATTCATAGTCTATTTGTTTGGGCAATCAAGAGGTAAGGTAGGGTAGTGTTGCATATAGCCCACCCGACTGCAAAGTAGGTAGGGTAGTGTTGCATATAGCCCACCCAACTGCAAAGTAAGTAGGGTAGTGTTGCATATAGCCCACCCGACTGCAAAGGGCCATATCAGGCTGTCACCATGTTGAATAAAAAACAACTGATTATGGTACGATATATGCACTTTACCCTGGTCATCGTCATGGGAACTGAGGTCAGGAAGTAGGAGGGCTTGGCAATGGTGATGTGTACGACGTCCCCAGTGGACTTCAGCACAGCCACAGCCTCCTCATGAGTCACGTCTTCCAGATTGACGTCGTCGACCTGGTGACCCCAAATGCGTCACATGAAGAAGCAGTGTTGTTCAAAGTGTATCAAAGCAGTCCATCCACCCACCCAGCCACAAGACCTGTCTGTGCAGTCGTTCCCCTCCCTCCGCTTGCTTCATGACATGACATCAGCATTTCCTGTCTACAGCGGAGCTGGTCACCATTCAAATGGCCTTACATTCTTTTCTTCATTAAAACCAATGACAATGAACGCAACACTCAGGACAATATTCAACGCGCCATCTTGTGCTAAATTGGATGAAGATAAGTGATTGCTCGTTTCATTTTCGTTGTCCTGAGTGTTGTGTATCTTGCCTGAAGAAGACCTAAGAGGTCGAAACGCGTCATGTTTTGTCTTGTGATTCGTGTGTCTATGTTTTTCTTTCGGCGGAGCCTTACAAATACTTTTTAAAATTTGTTTAGATTTCTGCCTGCAGTCGCCACACTTTGCAATGACAATCAGTAATATCCTCACATCATCGTCTTCATTAACCAGTGACAACCAGCCTCATCCCTTTTCTATGTGTGTGTGCTGATTCTGAATATTGAAATATTCTGAATATTGAAAATAACTGCGGACAGGAGTCATCATACACAGCATTAAACATTGGGAGACTCTCTGTGTACGCATGGAAGGCGAAAATGTTGTTTCCATCCCACACTTGTTTTCCCTGCAGTGATGAAGCAGGCACAGCAGCAGGAAAACAAAAGGGTGCACAGAACTGTCAGGGAGTAGAAGAGTCAACACTGTCAGGCAAAGAAATGAACACACTTCAAGGCGACCTTTGCAGGTGCTTCAAGGCATCTTCTAACCTCCACAACAGACTACTATCAGACTCCGTTCCAAGTCTTAACTAAGACTTTTGCGTAATTCCCATTTACAAACCACAAGCAGTACCAGCATCAGGTGGTGTCTACCTTAGTGACGTCCCTGCTCAGTATTACATTTTCGTGTGTGTGAATAAATGACCTTTCTTGCATGAAAGTGCGACATCCACAGGTGGTTAAAAACGTTTAATGGGTTTTTCAAAACTTTTAGATCAGTTATTTCTGTTAAGTGCACAACTTACCTGTGACACAGTCTATTCACTAGTCTCCTTTAACTGTAAGTCAAACCCAGTTCACAATGTCTGACTCTGACCCCCTCCCCCCATTCTCTTTCCTCTTACACACTTTTCCACTCCATCCTATTCTCTCCATACTACCCCCCCCCCCCCCCCCTCTTTTAACAGAATTCCTTCTTTCCACATAAACACACACACTGTCTCCCCCCGCCCCCCCCCCCCCCCCCCCCCAATACATACACAAACTGCTGTCATGCAACCACTGATGTTGACCAATACTGTACCCCACCCCCCTTCCAGATATTGTTGCCTTTACTGTTGTTATTGTTGTAATCGTTGTTGTGTGTTATTGTTGTTGTTGTTGTCCCTCTGGCTACATGCCCAGATCCACAGATACATTGCCATTAAATAGTCCTTAACAGCTGACCGACACTGTACTCCCCCCCCCCCCCCCCCCCCCCCCCCCCCCCCACTTCCCAGATCTTGTTGCCTCTACTGCTGATGTCCTTGTTCTTGTTGTTGTTGTTGTTGTCTATCTGCCTCCACGCCCCAGATTCCTAGACATACTGCTATCAAAACAAACTCTGACAGATGACTAATACTCCCTCCCCCCTCCCCACCTTTTGTCGTTTCTACACTGCTGTTGTTCTTGTTGATGATGAGTTGTTGTTGTTGTCTATCTGCCTCCACGCCCCAGATTCCTAGACATACTGCTATCAAAACAAACTCTGACAGATGACTAATACTCCCTCCCCTCCTCCCCCCCTTTTGTC
The DNA here is from genome assembly GCA_016801955.1 of Conus betulinus. Classification (NCBI taxonomy): domain Eukaryota; kingdom Metazoa; phylum Mollusca; class Gastropoda; order Neogastropoda; family Conidae; genus Conus; species Conus betulinus. The sequence continues at coordinate 12,608 of JADBJO010016238.1, read as the reverse complement.
GTTTTCTACTGCTGTTGTTCTTGTTGATGATGATGTTGTTGTTGTTGTCTATCTGCCTCCATGCCTCTGACATACTGCTATCAAACAAAACTGACAGCTGACTCATACTCTCCCCCCCCCCCCCCCCCCCCCCCTTTGTTGTTTCTACTGCTGTTGTTGTTGATGCTGTTGTTGCTGTTGTCTATCTGCCTCCACGCCCCAGATTCATGATCACATTGCTATCAAACAAACTCTGACAGTTGTCCCCATACTCACCCCCTCCCCCCCCACCCCCCCCCTTACTTTTCGTTGTTTCTACAGCCTCCATGCCCCAGATTCACACATATTGCTAACAAACAAAGTGAGAGTTGGACCAATTGACCAATATACCCCCCCCCCCCCCCCCCCCTCCAAAACCTCTTGTTGTTTCTACTGTTCTTGTTGATGTCGTTGTCGTTACCTATCTGCCTCCATGCGCCTGACATACTGCAAATCAAACAAACTGACAGTTAATCCATACTCCCCCCCCCCCAAACACCCACCCCCACCCCCCACCCCCAGCTTTTAACGCCTCTACTGTTGTTGTAGTTGATGTGGGCGTTGTTGTCTAATATATTGTTGTAACTGATGTGGGCGCTGTTGTCCAGTACAACTCACCGCTATTAAGCGGTCCATGACTGCCAGACGACCATTCTGCTCGGCGCTGCCCGCCCTCAATGACCTTGGTGATGAAGATGCCGTTGTCACCAGGAATGTGTTGGTTCCCCTTGCCCCCGGCGATGCTGAATCCTAGGCCTGCCAGACAAAACCAACAACTTTGTTTGTTGCAAAGTGAGGCGATTGCAGGTGGAAATTTCAACAAACCTTTGAAAAAAAAACTTAAGTACTGTATCTGCCAAACATGAACAAACGAATCACAGGATAAAACACGAACTGTTTCGACCCCTTAGGTCTTCTTCAGGCAAGATACATAACACTCATGACAATGAAAATGAAGAACGAGCAATCACTTATCTCACTGAATTCTGCCCAAGATGGGAATTGAATAAAAACGAGGCTGTCAGGAAGGAGACAATGTGAGTTAAAATAGTAATGATGATAATAATAAAAGTGATATCAATAATAATAAAGCTAATGATGATGACAGAAAATGTTGAAAAAAAAATAATAAAGAGAGGATTACTACCACTTCTGATAATAATATGACAATAGCAGTTGTAGTACGATAGAAAGAGGAGTTAGAGAGGATTGCCGAACAGTATGGTTGTCATGGCAACAGTGTGAATGGCGATGATGATGGTGATGATAATGGTAATGATGGAAATATCAATAACACTGACATTAATAATCATAATGATAATGATAACAATAATAATAATAATGGTGATACAACTTTGTTTCTTTTTTATCCATATTGTCATGCACTAACCCCGTGTTGTGTTGTGCTGTGTCCCTGCCCTGTGTTGGGTTGTGTTGTTTGGGTTGGCTATGCTGTGCTGCACAGCACTGCACATCATTCAATGAGAAGCTAAATTAGGTAATGCTGCGTTGCTGTGTTGAGCTATACTGTGCTGTTGTGTCTGCACTCTTCTGCTTTGCGCCAAGCAGCCTTCAGCGACGTTCTGATAAACTGCTTTGCTGTGTTGTGCTGCCTTGCAGTCCTGTGTTTTCATCACATCGCTACATTGCTTTGTCGTAATGCTGTACTGTGCTGTGTCTCACACTGCAGCGATGAGCTGTCACACACCGTGTTGCTGCGTTTGCGTGTGCTGACCACTGCCGGCCAAGTTTCCTTCTTACAGTGTGTGTCCCTTCTGCTACCCACTTTCACATACACCGATGGAAAACCCACCCCTCTTCACTCACGTCCATGTACAGTTCCTCCCACTTTCACCCCTGGCCCTCTTTGCTAATACCCACAGAAAATTCACGCCTCTTTACTTCTCTTCCTCTTCTGCGTCGTCGGCTGACACTCCTGCAGACGCTCCCTATCTGGACAGACAAGTGTTAACCCCATCTACCCAACAAACGGAGTGGAGTTTTGTGTGTGTATGACTGTTTTCTATCATGGCCATTAAGGCAGCCATACTCCAGCTTCGGGAAAGTGCATGCTATGTGTCATGTATCATCCATACCATCGGCCAAACTGGTCTTCTCTTCCGAAAGTTGGTGATGGGATTTTATGTGTGTGCAAGATGTTCTGCGTGCCTTCACACACGGAACCTCGGTTTATAGTCTCATTCCAAGGACTGTATGGGAAATGGAGTCAGAACTAATGTTAACTCCGAGGGGAAAGTCCCCCTGTGTCGAAACGGCCCGGTAGACATTCGAACCCGCAACCTTGGATTACACCTCTTTAAAAACACCCATGGTAAATTCACACATTTTCACTAGCGTTTTATAGAATTTACCCCTCTTCGCAAACACCTTCAGAAAAGATTCACCCCTCTTTTTTGCAAACCCCTTTAGAAAATTCACCCCTCTTCACAAAAGCTCATATAAATTCACCCCTCTCACACACACCCATATAGGAAAATCACCCCTCTTCATACACTGTCATAGAAAATTCATCTCTCTTCAAATTAACATTTACATAATTCACCCATGTTCACGTACATAAACGGTAAACTAAAAAAAAAAAATAATAAATAAATGGTAAACTCACCTACCTTTCCCATACCCAGTAGTAGACTCACCTTTATTCACCCCTTTCACCAGGTCAATTTCCATCACGCTTTCTGACGGCACCTTTACGCGTTTGACATACTGCAAAATACAGCATACATGGACAACGGAATGCTACTGTGTTGTTGTTGTTGCTGTCTCTGTGTGCATGCAGCCATTCGTGTGATCATGTGGTGCATGCTCCTGTGTGTGTTTGCCTCTGCATGCTTGTGTTCAAGTGTGTGTACGTGCATGGGTGTGGTGTGTGGTGTGGTGTGGGTTGTGTGTGTGTGTTGTATGTCTGTGTGTGAAGTGTGCGTGTGTGTGTGTGGTGTGTGTGTGTGGTGTGTATGTATGCATGAGAGAGATAAAAAGATTGTGTGCGTGCGTGTGCCTGCATGCGTGCATGCATGCTTGGCGTGTGCATGCACTGTGCGTGCTTGCATGTGTGCGTGCCATCTGCAAATGCCATGCGTTCATGTGCATGGCATGGACATGAACACGTGCCCAAATGTCCCCATGCTTGGTCATGCAAACTATTGGTGGGTGGTGCCCGTTTCAAATGGCGCCTGCGCAGGCCACGATACACTGACACACACAGATCATATGATGAAGGCCAAGAGGGAGTCAAGCTAGAGCTTTGGGGGGGGTGACATATAGACCTTCATTGTAACAGCGCGGCCGAACACCGTGTCTGCAACACCAGCATAACGCCTCACGACTCATCTCTGGACCGAGCGGTCCAGGCTGACCTGTGACATTGGGACACGCTCCCCACATTGTTGGTTTTAGGAGAGGAGGTGGGGTTGTGTGGCTATGATACACAGGATCCTAAGGTCATAGTCTTCTGTGAGTGCTGTGTGCGTGTGCGGGAACGGTTGTGGGGCAGGTTTGTCCTCTCGCTGTCACGAACTGTGATCATTAGTAAATTGATGGTTCTGTTGTAGACAGCTGGCTTTGGTCCTGGCGACTGTTCTCAGACAGGTTCTCGGCTCACACGCGCCGGCAACCGAACGGTTGGGCCCTGCATTGGTCTGTGATCCCTCAGGGGCTGACCATGAGGTCACTTCGCCTTACTCGTCCAGAACCGTGCAGGTTTTGTTGCGGTGCGTGTTTTTGGTGTGGGCTTTTTGCTGGTCAAATTCCGCGCTTTGTCTCTGACTTCCATCTTGAAGAAACTGAAGTGGGCCAGGAGGGGGAATTGGGTGGTTTTGGGAGCAAGAGGAGTGGGTCAATGTGACTCAAAAGAGTGGGGCGCCCCACAGGGGAAAAGGCCGGGCAAGCGTGTGCTTGGATGTCAGTCACACAGTGGTCTTCTTGGTTGTTGCGGTAGTTGGTGCTTTTTTGTTGGTTTGGTTGTTGTTTTTTTTTGGGTGCGCTCTCGAGTTCCGGCCGAGTGCTGATTGGGGGAGGGTGGGTGGTTTGGGTGGGGGGGGGGCACACCAGATGAACGAATCACCAACACCATCCGCAGGGGACCTTGATGCACACACAGAGCCGGTTCTTGGACTTTGCTGTGCTGGTGTCAAGGCTGTGTTGTTGTGCATGGATTGTTTTTGCAGTACGTGCTTGCCCTGAGACCTCCGCACTCAGTGACCCTGCTGGTCCTCCGCCAACCCTGCCCTCCTCCAGGCAGCGAAGACCCTCATGCTGCCTTCTGCTTCGGACTTGTCATTACAATTTTCCTTAAAAACTCATGTAGTTGTCTGAACTCTGCCTGCTTGGTTGATGGTTTACATTCTGAATGCGGTATGATGGATTACATTTTGCCTGCTGTGGAAGGGTTTACACGGCCGACTGGCTGGTGGATGGATTACATTTTGCCGGCGGTTGATGGTGTACACCCCGCCTGCTGGGTGAATGGTTGGGGTTCTGCCTGGGGTGAGGTTTTACCACACTGTGGGCAAGTTCAATGGTTGTACATTCCGCCTGCTGGTTGATGGCTTACACCTTCGGCTGCTGGCATGAAATTAGGTTTATACTCTGGCAATGCGTTGATGGCTTACACCTGCCTTTGCTGGTGATGTTTACAACTCTGCCTGCTGGTTGACTGGTTTACACTCTGCCTGCTGGTTGTTGGCTTACACACCTGCCTGCTGGTTAATGGATATGTTACACTCTGCCTGCTGGTTGACTGGTTTACTCTCTGCCTGCTGGTTACATGGTTTTCGCCCCCCATGGCAGTAAAAAGATGGTTTACACTCCACCTGTACTGGGGTTTGATGGTTTACACGTCTGGGGTGCTGGACTGGTTTACACTCGCGCAACTCTAAGCGTGCCTCTGGATGAGGGTTTTACACTCTGCTGCTGGGTAGATGGGTTACCACCTGGTGCCTGCCCCGTTAATGGTTTAGCACTCTGCCCGCGTTAGATTGATGGTTTACACGTCTGGGCCCGCGGGGTGGTTGATGGTTTATGACTCTGATTGCCAGTCGATGGTTTCGACCCTTGACCTGAGGGACCGCCCCCCCGCCAAATGCCACGACTCCAGCCAATCTCCCCTCCTCTCCACGACGGAACACCCCCTGGTGCCTACCCCTCCCTCCCTCTCCCCAATGAACCTCCCAGCATGATCAGACTGGACCAGCAGCACCTTTGGGAGCCGGATCGTTTCAGGCCTCCACAGGGCAGGTGGGTGTGATTAACGTGTGTGTGGAACGTCTTCCCCGCCCGCGCCAAAGACTTGTCACGATGACAATCGGTTATACACCCTGGAAAAAGAAAAGGGATCACAACAGCTGAGAACTACAATACGGGTAGAGTAATTGTGTTTGCAGCCCAGCCGACCTCAAAATGGCCATATCAAGGCCTGTCAACAAAGCGAATTTGTAGGTCAACTTACATGGTCAGGGGTAAAGAAAAAAAAAAAGAACAAGGCAAACAAACAATTAAAAACAAAGCAAAAAACAAAAACAAACAACACAAAACACAAAAGCTCATTAACAACACACCTTATCAAAATGCAACCATCTAAAAACACACCGGAAATTTGGTTTAACAAGGCTTATTTGTTCTTTCTGTGAAAATCTTAGATCAAGAGAAAAAATACTGCTCTCTTTCAGATATTTCCAGATCACATCAGATGAAAACGTTAATCTCTTATCCAAATATTCAAAAGATCACTCAGTGGGTTCCTCTCTGACAAGGTTTTCATGGAGTCGGAAAAATGTAAATGCTTATTTAAACCGTCACACATGCGAATCACCAAAGATGGTATTTATTACTTTACCCATCAAAGATAATTGAGTGCGGGAACCTACCATCACGATACTTCGAATACGCTTCAAAGGAACAAGCTAACCATCAAAGATAGCTGCATGAACCTACCATCAAAGATACACCGCATGAACCTGGCATCAAAGATATTGCATACCTAACCTACTCGAAGATAATTTTTGCGAACCTATCATTGAAATAACGTGTCCACCTCTCCATTGAAGATAACTGCGTGAACCTACCATCGCAGATCACTGCCTGAATTAAACCATACGAAGATAATTGGCGTGCAACCTAACCATAAAAAATACTGCGTGTGAACCACACCATCAAAGATACTGTGTGACCTACCAGCCAGATAACTGTATGAGGCCTACCATCAAAGTATAACTGTATTAGCCTACCATCAAAAATATCTGTATGAACCTACCCTCCAAGAAAATTGCATGAAACCTACCAGCCAAGATATGGCATGAACTACCAATCGAAGATAACGCATAAGCCTACCATCCAAGATAATCGCATGAACCTACCATCCACGATAAACTGCCAATTTGGTGGACCCTACAAACCAAGATACTGCCTGACCCTCTAACGAAAATCTTCAGGTGGCGCAGAACTGCCCTAGAGGAAGTCATAGGATAAGTCCATAGCACACAGGCAACGTCACGCGGCCCTCTGACGACAGTTGTGGACAATCAATCAGCTGGGGGACGACTACAATGACCGACAGGTATTTCTACTAAGCACAGGTACGCTACACAGCTGGAGATATACAACATAGTCTCTTGAAAGACAAACAAAAAAGTTTAGAATAGTAATTACAATGAAAAAAACAAACCCACACATCCTCCCAGCACTCTGGGGTCGCTCTATCTAACTCATTCTTGATACACACTCCCCTACTTCAAGCTCATACAGATTTTTCATCATAGAAAAGAAATCTTTTCAGAGTAAACAAAGGCAAAATCATTCACTCTCACCAAACAGTAAACAAGTAGGGTACCGGTGGCTTGGCTCGCGGTAAGAAACCTAACACAGAGGGGTGTGAACTCGTGGTTGGGTATTCAAGATTGGCACAGCCTTTGGTTAACTTGAATTAGATTCAGGGGGGAGGACAATACTTAGACTTCAACTGAAGTGGCGTCTGGTGTGGTGGAGAAAACAAGAAATAAGGGAAAGAAAATAGGAAACATAAAATTAAGAAAATATTAGTGAAATTATAAGAATTCTTCACTACTGCACTGCAAATAACCCATCGGAATCTGTCTTGAAGGCAGACCGGCAATATTATATTGGTGCCTGCATCCCAGGCCTTTTCGTGACTGCTGGATCGGACCTCAATCCAGGATACACGGCTGATTGTGTCTGTGCTCCTGCATCAACCAATACACACCACAGTCAATACTCTCTTTCGGTGTTCTCAAAACCACCAAGGGTTCAAAAGGGATACACACAACACCCCCAAAGCAGTCCAGCGAAGGGTAGTAAATACAACAAAACGAAAGTAGTTGTGGGGAGGAAAAAATGTTGCTGAACACACTAGCAGACATTATGCAAACAGTAGAAGAAATGTAGGGGAACCATCTTTGATCATGCTGAGCGATCCACCCAAGGACTCAGGCTAATCAAAAGACAAACAGTAAAGACAGACAGAACGCAATACAAACAGCCTCGATTTAATTGAAAAGGGCAAATTTGAAAATACAATGATGCAAGGAACAGTACACAATAAACAGTAAACAGTGGGTAACTTTTTTTACTCCCAAAGAAAACCTAACACAAGTCACGTTGTATTCAGACTGGCACCGCCTTTTAAACTGTGAATGAAGTCCACAAATACACAGACAAACAATCTAATAGTGGGGGACAAACAAGCGGCAGGCCAAAACACCTCCCCTCCGCATCAACAGTAATGACTGGCCCAGACTTGAATGATTTGATATCATTCAACGTTCACAGCAATTTCAATTGTCAATTTGTACATGCACATAATTTAGCATTTGAATGTCACTTAATTCATCAAGATACATGCAACATATATGTACTTATAACAAAGGGAAATTGACACATCACACACACACAAACCACGCACACACACACACACACAAAACACACCACACACAACACAACCATGTAAACCACACACGGCTTGCATTCCTACCACATTGTACATGCCTTGGCATCATTATACATGATAGCAGGCATAGTACCTTATTTTCTTGAATGATTACACATCCAGCTAACAGGTCCCAACACTTTATAAGTAGCACAAATTTAACAGAAAACAACCAAATTGCCAGACAACTGCTCAAACACACACACACAACAAACACACACACACACCACACACAAACCCACACACACAATCAGTGTTTTTCTATTTCTTTCAGCAGACCCTCTCTTCTTCAGTCCATTGTTTACAAAAGAAAAAAGAAAAGAAACAACAAAGAATTCAATGTTTTGGTCTTCATTTCACATACAGTTCCTGTTTGTAAACATCACATACTGAAGATCAGCTGTGTTCAAACACTTTGTAACCTTTCGCCTGGCTCCAAGGTCTGACCTTTGACAGCTGACCTGCGCATGATCATTTTCCACAATGCCAGTAACGCGAATGCATCTTTCCCCTACCAGGATATGCCGGTGCAAGATTCTATTGATCTAGACACTCTGCATGTCCCCTCCTCCCACTCCCCCTTCTCATCCCCCTTAATCAAAGGAGCCAAAGAACTTGACAAATGAAAACTTTAAAAAAACAATTTGGTAGGTAAACTCGGAGTGTTGTAAAAATCTTCAAACACAAAATGATTATCTCAGGAAGGACGCTGGCCTCATGAAAAAAAACAGGAACACACACAAGAAAAAGAATCAAAATGGTGGAAGCCATAATCTTCTGAACGTAACGAACGCCATGCAAAACGACACTGAAGGCCTTAAGTCCCCTGGGCCCCATGAAAAGCTGGTGGTATGGGCAGCTAACTCCGTGTACTGGAACCACATTTACACACACACCAGGCCAGTCCCTTTAATATCATCACAAAGTTGTCACTGGCGTAGGGGTCACATTCCCTGACGGTGTCACGGGCCAGCCAAACATACCGCAGAACCAATACTGCACACAATGCGCCAGCACTGTGTGGTTTAGTGCTGTATGGGATCGGCCCTCAAACTTACAATCTGTTCCCAATATATCACTGGACAAAGCGAAATTACAGGGCGACTGGCAACTTACAGTTCAAAGAATCCTGGGATCATCCGTAGGCTGCATATGGGCAGAAAAAAAAGCTGGGACAGGTATCCGCAGGGAAAGTTACAGTACACAAAACAAGGAAATCGGTTGACGAGGTACCACAAACTTGGCTCTTTCTCCTGAGTCCTGAACAAAACAAGTGGTAATCCAAGAGAATGTCTTTCAGCAACAAAGTAGACAGGACACACAACACACACCACACGGACACCCACCCACACATAAACCAACACTGGATACACACTCAAACTCACACAAACACACACTGTGATATACATACACTAATAAACACACTGATACACTCACTCACACTCACGACAACACTCACACAACACACACTCACACACACACACACACCACACACACACACACACACACACACACACAAACTTAAATACAGCATTTTAACACTAGTCTAGACTCTATTTCTAAGCAGAACTAGAATGTTTCTAGGACACATTTTGGACTTTCCTCGACCCTTCAAACAGTGAATTTTCTGAAAATCAATTTGCAAAATGTTGACTTTTACTTGGTAAACCCCATTTCGTAGGTGGGAAAGCACACACACACACACACACACCACACAGTACACACATACACACACACACACACACACACAAGTTTACAAGTTCCAAATTGGGTTTACCAAAATTTCAGAGACAATTTTTAAGAACGTTACATTCTGCAAAATTTTATATGCCATTTCAAAATGAATTCCCTTCCTTAGTGAAACTATGATGTTCCATGATGACTTAATTTTTTATCTTTCTTCTTTTTTCCTCGACTTTTCAAATACACACACGACTCCGTATCACAATAAAAAATGGAAATCATATAAAATCAGCACAAAACTTCCAGATGTACATCAAGAGTACCATAACCTTGAAACTGATTCCTTTGTGTTGCAAAGTGCATTCATACTGAGCGTTGGCCCTGTCAATCTGATATTTTGTCCTGTCCAAATCATCTTTCACACTTGATTTACATGGTTTGTTTATTTTTTCCCATAGAGAAACTACACACTCCAAAAATGTTGTACGTGTTTGTGCCGATCCAGTGTCAGGTATTTTCGTTCTTTTTTAATGTCCAATCATTTTCTTTATAGGGAATCTGAAATTAATGTCGCTGGAGTGAAGTGGGTCAAAAGCATTATGTGAAGACTAGGAATGTACAAACAGTGAAAGTAATAAATGGTTCTGAAGTTTAATGTTCTTAATTATAGTATCTGATAATTCAAGAATTTTTTTTCTTTGATAGATTCCTTTTTTTGTGTGTTTACCACCCACACACACACATCACATCACATCACATACAAACTCCCTAGATCTTTTTTAAACCTAACAAATATCACCCAGAATGGATAAAAAAACAAGCAAACAAACAAAACACAAGAAGAAACTGCACAAAACCTGCCTATACATGACACGGCCACTGACAACAAGGCCACACACAGTGGGGATTAGGCAGCCGCCAGCAGGCTCCCTACCGGAGGAGACGAATCTGGTACCACAGGCGAGGCATAGTGCCACCCCCCTCGCAGCCCTGCTATCCCTGAAAATGTGACGCCACCAACTGCAGCAGCAATGTACACACACTGTTCAGCGACTCGTATAGCGCACACACCACCACCCATCCCCGTGTTCACACAACATGCATGTTGTGCATGTGCACACGCCTGCATGTATGTTTGTTGCCCCAGTACCTGCATGAATATGCACACAAAATGCACTGTCTTCATGTCTTTGTCCACGTCCTCTCTGTGGTCCTCCTTCCATGATGTTCATTCCAGCCACCACCCCCCCCCCCCACCCCCTCCTCCTTCCCCGCCCCAACACAGCTACATCTAGGCCTGTCCTGTTGTCGCTTCCAGTACTTCAGTGCTCAGTCAGACACATGGCATTCTTTTCCTCTCACACTCATGATTAATGAAGAAACAAATGGGTAGATGCATCAAAGCAAGCACACCACAATTACATTCGGTTGAAATCGATTTTTCTCAATATACACACTGAAACACACACGCATGCACATACATACACATGCATTCAAGTATACACACACGCACAAACACACACACACACACAAATGAGCACCACCCATCATACACTTCACCTCACAGCAGTTCTTCACAGACACAGGTAATCACAGATCACTGGGTTTTATCACAGACCACAGGGTAATCACGGACACAGTTCTTCACAGACACAGGGTAATCACAGACACAGTTCTTCACAGACACAGAATAATCACAGTCACAGTTCTTCACAGACACAGGGTAATCACAGACACAGTTCTTCACAGACACAGGGTAATCACAGACACAGTTCTTCACAGACACAGGGTAATCAGGACACACAGTTCTTCACAGACACAGGGTAATCACTGACACAGTTCTTCACAGACACAGGGTAATCACAGTCACAGAGTAATCACAGTCACAGTTCTTCACAGACACAGAGTAATCACAGTCACAGTTCTTCACAGACACAGAGTAATCACAGTCACAGTTCTTCACAGACACAGAGTAATCACTGTCACAGGGTAATCACAGACACAGGGTAATCACAGAAACAGGTAATCACTGACACAAGATATTCACAGTCACAGTTCTTCACACACAGTGTAATCACAGTCACAGTTCTTCACAGACACAGGATATTCACATTCACAGTTCTTCACACAAAGTGTAATCACAGTCACACAGTTCTTCACAGACACAGTATAATCACAGTCACAGTTCTTCACAGACGCAGGGTAATCACAGTCACAGTTCCTCACAGACACAGGGTAATCAACAGACAGTTCTTCCCATACACAGGGTAATCACAGACACAGGGTAATCACAGACATGGGGTAATCACAGAAACAGTTCTTCAGAGACATGTGATATTCACAGTTTCTTCACACTCACAGGACAATCACAGTCACAGTTTCTTCACAGACACAGGGTAACCACAGTCACAGGTCTTCATAGACGCAGGGTAATCACAGACATGGGTAATCACAGAGACCGGATAAATCACAGACACAGGGTAATCACAGACACAGGGTTGTCAAAGACCACAGGTAATCCACAGACACAGGGTAATCACAGACATGGGATAATCATTAGGCAGGGTTAATCACAGACACAGTTCTACACAGAACACACCGGACAATCACAGTCACAGTTCTTCACAACACAGGGTAATCACAGACTTATTCTTTGCAGACACAGATCTTCATGGATCACAGTTCTTCAGTAGAGCACTGGGTAATCGCAGGCACAGTTCTTCAACAGACATAGGTTAATCACAGACAGTTCTTCACAATACACAGGTAATCACAGACACAGGGTAATCACCGACACAGTATTTTACCGACACAGGGATATGTAATCAGACAATTCTTCAGAGACACAGTCGGTAATCACACAGTTTCTTCAGTACGCCAGGGCAACCACAGACACATTTCTTCACAGACATTGGGTGGTCACCACAGTTCTGCACAGACACAGGGC
>JADBJO010016237.1:0-41112 GCA_016801955.1 Conus betulinus | reverse complement strand
TGTTGGGGGTGTGCGAGGTGGGTGTGTGTAGTGTCTGTGTGTGTTGTGGTGTGTTGGTGTGTTTCGGTGGTTGCGGCCTGGGTGTGACGGAAAAGGTCAGATCTGAACTCACTGGAAGCTCCAGTGTATGATCTCCTAAGGTAGTGTAACCGGGTGGGTGTTCAGACTCAGCCGGAATGAAATGTTGATGCGTTAAAAAAAAAAAGTCGGATAGACTGATGGGGTGCATTAACATCTAGTGGCAGGTTAATGGCCGCCCCCGCTTCTGTCCCCATTTGACCACGTTCTTGCAGCCCGCCTGTATATGGATGACGTACATTTGGTCACACTGGAGGTTAGATTCGTAGATATGTGTGTGTGTGTGGTCGTGGGTGTGTGTGTGTGTGGTGTGGGTGGTGTGTGGGTGTGTGTGTGTGTTTTTTTGTGAATATGTTGCGACTATTCATCTGCATCAGCGTTTCTTCCAATCTCTGTTTAATTTTTTAATCACTGTATGCTGGTCTATCTATTCGTCTATATATTTATCTAATCGGGTCTATCTAATCTATCTATCTATCTATCTATCTATCGATTTATCCTACATATGTCTCGATATATATAGACCGGTCGATCTATCTGTCTGTCTCTCTGTCTGTCAGTCTGCCTATCTGTCTACATTTCATCACTCTTTCTCTGTCTCACTTTCTTGACCATCTCTCTTTCTCTCTGTCGGTCTGTCTGCCTGCCTGCCGGTCTGCCTGCCTGCCTGCATCGTTGTACGTGTTAGTGTGGAAAAAGCGGTATTCGAATTATAATAAAGACCTAACCTGTCCTGACTTAATGAGGGAAGGGGGGGGGGGGGGTGGGAGGGGGGGGGGGGGTGGGGGGGGGGGGGGGGGCTGAGTGGACTGAATAGCCGGTGGGATGCAGCCGATCGAGTAGACCGGCGAATGAAGGTTCACTGTCTGGCACCACTCTGTCATTGTTGTTGCTGACTGGTATCTGGCAAGATGTTTTGATGGGTTTTATTTTATTTTTGTACTCCCAGTTCTTATTAGAACAGGGAGTACTTTAGAATGGGAACGAAGAAACGCTGTCTGTGTGTATGTGTGTGTGTGTGTCTGTCTGTCTGTCTGTCCGTCCGTCCGTGGTCAAAATGTGTTCCACTCGCTCCAGACAAAACTACTGGGCCGATCTTTCTGAAAATTTGTAGGTATGTTCATTATGGGTCACGGATGATGCCCGATGTTTCAGTTTATAGCCGTTACTAACGGCTGTGACGGCCTGTGACGGTTTTTCTTCTTTTATGGAATATCTCAGAAAGTACGTGGCCGATCTTTGTGAAAAATTATCAAGTATGTTCATTATGGGTCACGGATGATGATGCCCGATGTTTTAGTTTACCCCGTTATAACTGTTACTAACGGCTGTAACGGCCTGTGACGGTTTTTCTTCTTTATGGAATATCTCAGATAGTACTTGGCCGTTCTTGCTGAAAATTTGTAGGTATGTTCATTATGGGTCATGAATAATGCCCGATGTTTTAGTTTACCGTTATAGCCGTTACTAACGACTGTAACGGCCTGTAACGGTTTTTTCTTCTTCATGGAATATCTCAGAAGGTACTCGGCCGATCTTTCTGAAAATTTCTAGGTATGTTCATTATGGGTCACGGATGATGCCCCGATGTTTTAGTTTATCGTTATAGCCGTTACTAACGGCTTTCTTCTTTATGGAATATCTCCGAAAGTACGTGGCCGATATTCTGAAAATTTGTAGGTATGTTTATTGTGGGTCACGGATGATGCCCAATGTTTAAGTTTACCCATATAGCCGTTACTAACGGCCCATAATGGTTTTCTTCTTTGTGGAAAATCTCAGAAAGTTCTTGGCCGATCTTTCTGAAATTTGTAAGTATGTTCATTATAGGTCACAGATGATGGCCGATGTTTACCAGAATAGCCATTACTAACGATTACACCAGTCCAAGGTGGTTTTTCCTCTTTATGGAATATCTCACTCGCATTGAGGATAAACTGGGAGTACGTTTCTATGCTTTGCATCTTGTTATTTATTTATTTGTTTTGCTTTCTTCGCGCCTTCTGTCTGACATCCCGTGCTCTTTTGTCTCGGCCTCTCTGTTTCATTATCTGTGTGTGCCTGTCTATTTTGTCTGTCTCTCTCTCTGTTTTTCTGTCTGTCTAAAAGTCTGTCTGTTGTCTGTCTCTCTCTCTCTCCCTCTCTCTCTCTCTCTCATTGTCTGTCTGTCTGTCTGTCTGTCTCTCTCTCTCTCTCTCTCTCTCTCACTGACTCTCTCTCTCTCTCTGTCTCTGCCTCTCTCTCTCTCTCTCTCTCTCTCTCTCTCTCTCCCTCCCTCTCTCTCTCTCTCTCTCTCTCTCTCTCTCTCTCTCTCTCTCTCTCTCTCTTACCCTTTCTGAGCTTGCGCATTGTGTACGTGTGAGTGTGGAAAAGCTGTAAACGAAACAAAGACCTAACGTAACCTGACTTAAATGGGGAAAGGGGAGCCGGGTGGGGTGGGGGTGGGGGGAGCTGAGTGGACTGAATACCCCGTGGGATGCAACCGATCGAGGAGACCGGCGAATTAAGATTCACAGATTGTCTCTGGCACCACTGTCTGTCATTGTTGCTGACTAGCATCCGCCTAAATGTTTTGTTTCTGATTTGATTTTATTTTGTTTTGCGCCATTTTCTCCGCCTTCCTGTGCCTTTCTGTCTCCGCCTCCCTGTCTCAATATATTTGACTGTGTGCCTGTCAGTCTTGTCATCTGTCAGTCTGTCTGTCTGTCTTTCTGTCTGTCTGTGTCTCTCTCTCTCTCTCTCTCTCTCTCTCTCTCTCTCTGTTTTCTCTCTCTCTCTGTCTCTCTCTCTCTCTCTCTCTCTCTGTGCCGCACGCGCGTGCGTATGTGTGTGTATGTGCACGTGTGTGTACGTGTGTGTGTGTGTGTGTGTGTGTGTGTGTGTGTTGTGTGTGTGTGTGTGGTGTGTGTGCACGTACGTACGTAACGTATGTGTACATGTGTGTGTGTGTGTGTGTGTGTGTGTGTGTGTGTGTGTGTGTCCGTGTCCGTGTGCCTGTGTATGTACGCGTGTGGTGTGTGTGCGTGTGTGTGTGTGTGTGCGCGCGCGCGCGCGAGCGTTTCTCTCCCTCTTTCCATTTATGTCTATTGAATATCAAACAAAGACCCAACCAATCCCGAAATCCCATGGGGGGTGAGGGTGGGGGGGTGGGGGAGGGGGTCATCTCATTAGAATCTGAACAGTGTGTGCGGAGTGGAACTGATAGCGAGTGGACTGGTCCATTACGCGGCTCTAGTCGTCAGTGGAACCGTTGTCTGTCCCCATCGGTCCTGCCTGCCAGTGTTTGATCTGGAATGACGTAATCTTCAACTTGTGGTGTAAAATTGTATCTCTGTCTGTCTGTTGTCTCTTCATTGTTTTTTTTTTTTTTCAATATGTGTTTTATTTTAATGAGCATTGATCTATCAATGCATGTACATCCATCTCACTAACTGAAACCCAGCTGTCTGTCTGTGTGTCTGTAACGCAGGCCTAGTGCCCACGAAACCAAGACCCACACCCTTCCCACTCTTACTCTAACACTAACCCACTAACACAGTTCCATTTCAACATTTAATGACACTTCATTGCACAAATCACCACAAACAATAGAATCACACGAAACAACATAAATCAAAACTATTTCATACATCAACAAACGCATATGATGAGGAGGGCCCCGGATGGGGACATGAGGATGATTTGATGAGTACCAGAATGAATTAATTATAACTAGAAAACAGGGTTTTGTGAACAGCCGAAAACTAAAAGGGGTAAACGAAAAGAAGCAAGTTCGATTCAAAAGTCCAACGCACGCCGCGCCCGGGAAACGGGAAGGGAGGGGGAAAAGGGTTAATTGCTGGCATCTGTGGGGGGGATGGTAAGCACGCAAAGCAATGTAAGCCCAGCAGCGAGCGCAGAGAATAGAGAATGAAGTTGAACTGGGGCCGATTCCAGAAAGACGGAAGAAGAATTGTTTTGTTTGCTTGTGGCCGTGAAGGATGAGTGGTCCGCCGGGATTTGTTGTAATGAAGGGCCAGGAGCAGTCTCCAGGGGGATGATAACTGCTGAGTGAAGGAATGGCTGGTGATGATGAAAGGGGAAGGAGTGGAGATTGAGAGGACTGGGGATGGATTAGTTCAATGGATAAAAAAGAACAGTAAAGAAGAAGAACCAAACGGCAAGAGAACCAGGGTGTTATTGTGTAAAAAGGGAAAAAAGGCACCCTTCTCCCCTTAAACCTGTGAAAGGGATAAGGCTTCTCTTCTGAAACTGTGAGGGAAGCTCTGGGGGGACAATACAGCGATCTGGACAACCAGACACCTCCATCACCGCGGACACAAGCTTTCGGCGTCACAACGATGTCGGAGGACCCAAACCTTCGGCGCTTACCGGCCGGCCACATCCCGAAAACCCCCTCCAAGAATGGGCTGATTAAAAAAAAGGTACAAATCATGTTTCTCAGTCCAGGCAGAACGGGACTCGAACTCTGCTGCGCTACTCAGGGTGAGCCAGTGAGCCAAGATCAAGAACGTGATCAGCGATGGGGCACTGCACATGGCAGGGATTACCTGTCTGAACAGACTGAGGCGCCAACTTTTAGCTTGACACAGAATATAACGCGCGCGTGAAGCGTTGTGCAGCGCGAGGGCACACAACACACACACACACACAACACACAACACACACACCACACGCACACAACGCGCGCAGCTGCAGCGCGCGCGACGCGCGCGCGAGGCGCGCCGCACACACACACAACACACAAAAACATGTGTACAAACACGCAGAAGCAGAGCATAGAGTTCCGCAACGCCCCTACTACTAAAACACTTGACAGTTCGGTGACACTCTCTCTCTCGTGCCTTTCTCCTCTCTCTCTCTCTCCTCTCTCTCCTCGTCTCTCTCTCCTCTCCTCTCTCTCTCTATCTCTCTATAAGCTTGCACTGTGTGGTGCATTGTGTGTTGTGTGGGTATGTGTGTGTGTGTGTGTGTGTGTGTGGTGCGCGCGCGCGCGCGCCTGCGCGCGCTTGGATGCAAGGTGGTCAACAAATATGAAGGCCCAGCTGAGTCGGACCAGTCAGTCGGGGGGTCAGCTCATCTGAACACCTCATGAATGTGCCTTATAAAGGTAAGAATAAAGGCAAAGGGGAAGGTGGATAGGAGAAGAGATTTTCAGAGGAGAAAGTTGTTTGTTCTCTTGTGCAACACGTTTCGAGTTTTAATCCTTCACTCCAACTAGATGTTCGAGACGCATCCAGACATCATGATACTCGGATGCTTTCTATTTCTACTGCCGGTTTGTTTTACGTTGACGGACCCGGGATTTTGAACCCGTAGCTCCTGACGATCGAGCGAAGCCCTCGGGGGACCTAGTCAACTTGTTACGGGCTGGTCCTTGTCATCACAAACAACATATTGGGCACCATGTCGGTAGGACTGGACAGTTATTAAGCCTCGTAAAGCTCACACTTCGTTATATGGATTACAACCACACGTGAACTATTTTTTTTCAGTCACTTCTGCCATGTGCGTAAGAAGGGCTCTTGATTCCTCTTCTTTGAACAATCTGCTTCCTCTGAAAGCATCGGACAGACCAGGCTCCAAATCCCCATGCTCCAGATTCGATACTAGGGGATTAACGAGCTTGGGAAGCCAGGTTTTCTCAGGCTGCTGGCATCAGTTGGCTTACTTTCTGGTCTCATAGATGCGCGCTTACTGCAATGTCCCGATTCTGCTTTCAGGAAGAGTAAGCGTGAGTTCGAGTTCGAGAGAGTAGCGTTTTAATTTGATGAAGAGGCGAGTAGAACGTAGGTTGTGTCACTCCTCTCTTGCAAATGGTTTATGTGTGTTTGTGTCTGTTCTGGGCACTCTCGGACATCCTCTCCGACGGATTTGTCACTATTTGTTCACCGACAATAAATTTGCTTGGCTCCAGCCGTGCGGGGACGTTGTTTCTGGTTGGAGAGCACTGCGTGGATCTGGGTTGTCCAATAATGGCAGGCACTGCTCATGTGTGGGATAATCTCTTTAAGCATTCGCGTCTGTGGCATACCCAAATGTTTTCTTTCCCTTTGTTTCGTCCACGCGCTTCTATGGCATGCCATATACAGATATAGGAAACTCGCGGACAACTGCAGCAGATCAGAGGAACCTCTGCCCATTGAAACTCCACTGTATAGTGCGTGGAGTTGAAGAACGTCCCACTTGCTCCCTGTTGGAAATCCTCAAGCGGGCCTGTGCGACCTTCAACTTCAATTTATTCTTAGCCTATGTTTTTCTGTATTCAATCCCCCTCTAGCCGTGCTCCTCTTTTCTTTCCTTTTGGCTTGACCTGCCATTTATTTTGTTTGACCCCCAGATCTGGTGTTGAATTACGTGCAGTCTTGTCTGGAGTCTATGAAAAATGACACGTCTGCTTTATTCCAGAATTTCCCGTAGTTTCTGCGAGTCTATAATGAGCCTACAGATCTCACCAAAATTCCTGAGGTTTCCTCTAGAACCATGGCGTAACACCGCTTGCGTTGCTAATTGGAATCCATGACGACGGGATTCGAAAGAGTAAATTCAGCTTTTTTTGCTGGCAAGTGTTGAAAGCCGATGAACACGTGAGATGAGGTGGGACAACTTAGGGGGGGGCCCCCCCCCAATTTCCCTTGCAGTCTATTGGTGATTTTTAGCTTCCACCGATCATTTTTTCAATTGCGTTTAACTTCGATTAATTGAAAAGAGGAGAGGATGAGCTTTGGGTACGGACATTTACTAATCCTCCTACTGCCGTTCAAATGACTCCACGTGTTGTGCAGGAGGCGGGGTAGCCTATAACTGCGACTCTTTCCTCGGACGTTTCATGTGATGGTGTTGCCACTTTTTTTTTTTTTGTATGTTATCAAACAAATTTAAATCATTCCCTGGCTTTTTCCTAGTTATTTTAAAAGTTCTTGCTAGCGGTTTGGTGGCTTGATTTGTACAGGACGAGAAATGTTTACAGTTGGCTTTCCCTTCCGCGGTGAGAGGCTGTGAGGGTGTGCGGTGCTGTTGTTTCCGGTCGGCTGCGTGGCTGTTGAGCCGCTAAGTGTTGTGCCCCCACCCTTGGGCCCGCCTGAGTGGCGCCTGCGGTGATTGCAGCCAACTACTTGTCCTAATGAATACGTCACAGTCCTTCGGATGATCTTTCTTCTTCTTTGCTGGGAAGAGGATGATTGTGCCATGAAGGCGTTTTACCACGGGCGTTCCGTTATCCATTTCGAGGATCTGTTTAGACTCTGAAATCTCCGCTATCCCCGAAGTCGAAATGCTTTGGCAAAATCTTCGTCATACGACACATCGAAGCGACCTTCAGAGCATCAAACAACGAACAGCTGGAGACTTACACGGTTCAATTGCGGGGCAAGAGAGACGAGCTATCAATGAAGTGAAAGAGGGAAGTAAAGGTGCGAGTATAGGGGGTGTCCACAGACGGCCAGAGTGTTAATAAAGAAGCCAAGCGTAGTGAGGGATTCTGCTATAACTCGCCTCACTCGCAGAGATAGACGTGACTGTTGAGTATGTCGTCGGATAGGCCTATAGCCCGTTAGGCTCATGTTCTTTGATTACCGTGGAACGAATATTGCTCCGATTCATCTTGTCTTGATTGGCTGTGTAATGTTTTGCGCTCTCTGTTCCTTCTCTCTCTGCTTTCTCCTTCTCTTCTCTCTCTCCGCTCTCCTTTTTTATATATATCATCCTTTTCTTTTCCTTTAATACTTATTATCTCTTTATAAATATATTGTATAGAAATGAGGATCTCTAGTTTGTGTCTTTTCTACTCTTCTATATTTTTTATTATTTATATATATCTCTGTTATATTATATTTTAACTATATTATAGATCTGGTCTCTGTCTTTGCCTCCGTCCGACCTTGTCGCTCCCCCATCTCCCCGCACCTCTCCTCCTTTCTCCGCTCTCCTCGCTCCTCTCGCCTCCTGCCCTCTATCTTTGTGAATTGCCCTTAACCCTTTGATCCTAGTGGCCTGTGCCGGAGCGTCGCACGGTAACCAGAAGACCCACGCTTTCTTTTGCTTCGACCGCACACACATCCAACACCCCTAAAATGCGGCCCAGACTAACAATCGGTCTGAATCCTTTTTCCCTCTTTGTTGTTACTAACGTAATAGACATCTAGTCATGTACCCATAAATCTTGCACCTGTCAAACTCCTCTCGGCTATCTCTCACCATCTCCATCTCTCTGTCTGACTGTCTCTAATCCCACACCCCCCCCCCCCATGACCCTCTCCCTTCTCTACTTTACCTTTATTTCCCCTGTTTGGTGGCTCCTGGTCGCTGTCTGTTGTCACTTGTGTCTGTTGTTCCCGCCCTACACCGCAGCCCCACCCATCCACCACCCACACCACCCCATCAGGCACCCCTCTTTTCCCCCTCTCCTCTTTCCTCTCTTCTTCTATTATAGATATAGCTAGACATATCCTCCTCTCGCTCTTTCTTCTCTCCTTGCTCCCATAGCTCCTTCGCTCTTCTCCTTCCTCCTCTCTCTCTCCTCTCCCGTCCCTCTCTCTCTCCCTTTTTTCTACCCCATGATCGTTCGTTTTTCACCACCTTTTTAAACCCGGAAAGACGCTTTTTCCCGAGCCGCTGCGGACTTGGCCAGTCCCCCAGCCAAAACGCCAGTACCTGCCCCGCCGTCCCAGGACTGACCCGAACCGGCCAAAAGGAAACAGCAGTTAGTCCCGCCCATAATGGAGCGGCCTCAACCCGGATGGCGGTTTTTGTATAGAGTATGGCAGTCTGTTCCTGTGCCCCAATGGCACGTGGGCGGAGTAGGACGGCCGGCACCGTGCTGGCGTTGTCCTTGCGCCCCCCTTCCGTTTAGTTTTACCATTAAAAATTAAAATTGTGCTGTGGCTCGTTTCCTCAACCACCAGTCTCCCCCCCCCCCAGCCCCCTCCCGCCTGTCTTTTCCCTTTTCCTTTTTGTGGACCCATTCAGGCTATTTTTATCTACAGTGTTGCACGGTAGGCTCCTCTCCTGTTTTTCTGGGTGGTATATTATGTCCTATGTTGCACAAAAAAACAAGCCTTCCCAATCTTCCCAGCGGCCCTTCCGGTGCCCACCAAAACCCCGTGAAACTGCGATATTAACAAAAAAATGCACATCACCGCGCTCCGCGAACATCCCCGACGCCCATCTCCATCCCCCCCGCCAACCATTATGTCACCGGACGAAGAACATCTTGGTGACACCTACGTCATCCCACCGCGCAAACCCAAACAAGGGAAAAAAAAACAAAAAAAAAAACGACGAATAAAGGAAACGGACCACAGAAAAAAGGCAAGATCACCGACAGCAAGAAACTCCCAATCCTAAAGCTCCTTACAAAAAACTAGTTCCAATGGCCAAGATGCAAAATGCACCTTGTCAATCTTCCCTCAAATCAAGACTTGAAATCGTCGCAACAACTATATGCCAAGTTTGTGGTCCTCATTCCTGTCACCTAAAACGGTCAGTTTCTCGAAAAAACAACAACGGCATTTTATACTCTTTTTTCACATTCAGCTTTTTCTCCCAGACCCTTGCTTTACAAGTCAATGTGTAGCATTTACATGTGAATGACCACAGCAAATGACAGCAGCTGGGATGGGGGACCACTGACTAAAGCTACACACCCACCACCCACACCAACACACAAGCCACGGCGTAGAAACGGTCCTATTTTTTTTGGCAATGAGACCATCCCGACATCCGTCCCTGCCGGTTGGGTCGTCCAGGGCTTGTCCCCGGCACCGCGCGAGCAGACAGTGCGACGAAACGCCACTGTCCCCACTGTCTAGCCGGCCGCCCCCCCCCCCCCCGCGCCCCCCGCCCCTCCTCCTCCCCCAGTCGGCACAATAGCGTGTGTCGAAGAGCTCCTTAGACTACACAGAAATATTCCAAGAAGTTGGGAAACGCAGTCAGCGTACCCTCAAACTGAAAACCTCTACTAGAAATACCGGCACTGAAAACCCAACAACCCCATATAAGATATTCAGGACAAAAAAAACAAATGCGATCGAGGACCCGGCAATCTTCGGGCTTGGCGGGGCGCCGTCGTCAGTCCAGGGGGGTTCTCGCACACCCAACAACATGCCGCACTTTGTATTATATTTCCTGGACAAGTCAGCGGTTCAAGGGCACGAATCGGCTGAGCGCGCCTTCAGCCTCCGTACCCCCAATTCTGACTTGTTCCGGCCCCGTCTCCAATCCCCCTGTTAATCAGATACTTCTCTCAGCCATAATGCCGCACACACCACAACACACCACAACCCCCACCCCCCCCCCCAATAAAACACGCACGAAGCGCCCGCAGCCCTCCCTAACCACCCCCCTCGCACCCACCCCACCCCGACAGCCCCCCAACCCCACCCCCCAAACCCCACCCCCCGATCTTGGCGCCCCCCGCCCGCAGTCCCACCCCCCCCCCCACACCTACGCGACCTGCCCGTGGTCCCCCACACCACTCGCCCGTTATGCCTTTTTGACCTCCCCGACCCCAAAACACCTCGCCGTTTTCCCCTAACCACCACAACGGCCTCAGCGTTCACACACAAAAATAAAACAGACACAGCCCCACTCGCCACACAAGACTGAACACCATCTCGTCCATACCCCCCTTCGCGCTTGCATATTTGCATAGCCCTTTTGCCCCGTATTTGCCGCCCCCAACTCCCTCATCTGCTGGCAGCCGACACACTAACCTTTCGGCACGATTTGCGTTTGGATTTCTTTGGCTGTTTCATTACTTTTCGGTTTGTTTCCGGGTTTTTTTTCCTTTTTTTTTTCTATTTTGGGGGCGGTGGTTCAGCCGTGTTCTGCCGGTGGGCCTCTCCGCCCCGTGTGTCTGAACAAACAAAACAAAGCACCGTCGTGACCACCCCAACCCCTATCACACCTTCCCATTTTCCGCCACCCCCACACACCCACCACACCCACTCATCTCCCCCCACATCGGGACTGTACACGCACGTCCGGCCTCTCTTCCTCTCTCCTCTCCTCTCCTTACTTCTCTCCCCACCCCCCCCCCCCCCCCCCCCCCACCCCCCCCACTTCCGCACCCCACCACACACAACACACAACACCACAGGAGACACACCACACCACCCCCCCCACCCCCGACCCTCACCACCCAACCACCCCACCCACCCACCCCCCCCAGCCCCCCCCCCCGCCAAGACCACGCCCGCCGCGTCACTCCCGATCCCTCACAACGGGACGCACAAAGATAGGGCGATACTGGTTGATCACCAAAGCCAACCACCTGCCCAATGCAAACGCAACTACTCCCGCAGACCACACCCCTCTCGCCACACCCAAACAAAACCAAAAACATAGATGAAAAAAAGCCAAACATCCCGTGCGTTGCCATGCGCTAAGTGACTAGCCCAAAAAAATTTCGTGGCCCCATGACTCCCCCCCAGAGCTGTGCGTGTGGGTGGGGAGTGAGAGATGAGACGAGTGGTTGTGTGTGTGTGTGTGGGTGTGTTTGTGTGTGTGTGGGTGGGGGGTGGTGTTATTTATTTTCCTAACCCTTCATCCACTACTCCATCATCGTCTGACCGGAACCACCGACGTCGCACCACCCGATCAATGGATTGACATTGAGGAACATCCCAGGTGGTCCGGTGTCAGGTGCTGTCATCCCCGGCGTGGGAAGGTTGGCGTTTGCTGGCCGGGGCCGTTATCAGCTTGTGCTGTCATTCGTTTGGGGGGTTGCGCAATACTGTTGCGGCCCCCGGCTGTGCCTTCCCTGTCTTCCTTCCGCTCGCCCCCCCCCCCCCGTCCTGCGCCCCTCTCCCGTCCCCCGCCCTCTCTCCTCCCTCTCCGGGCCGCCGCCTCCGCCTCCTCTTTGCCTTCCTCCCTAGCTCTCTCCCCCTCCTCCCTCTACTTTTCCGTCTCCCTCCTTTCCGCTCCTTCTCTCCCCCTTCTTTGTTTTTTTCCTTCCTTCTTTTCTTTTTTTTTTCCTCCCCCCCCCTTTTTTCTTTTCCCTCTTCTTTCTTCCCCCCCTTTTCCCCCTCTGCTCTCCCTTATCTCTCCCCCCCCCCCCCCCCCCCCCCCCTCCCCCTTTCCTCCTCCCCCCCCTCTTCTTCCCCTCCCCCTTGCCTCCTTTTTTTTTTTCTTTCTTTACTATTTTTGTCCGCTGTCGATCTTTTTCTCGCCCTTCCCCCCCCCTCACCCCCCTTTTTTTTTTTTTATTTCTTCTCGCCCTTTTTCTTTTTCTTGCCCTCCCCTTCTCTAGTTTTTTTGTCTTGTCACTTTTTTCTTTTTTTTCTTCCTTTCTCCTCCCCTCCCCTCCTTCCCCTCCCCTTTTTGCTTGTTTTTTCTTTTCCTCTTCCCTGGTTCCCCCCCCCCCCCCCCCCCCTTCCCCTCTCCCACCTTCACCCCCCCCCCCCCCCCCCCCCCCACCTCCCTTTCCCCTCACTTTCCTTTCTCCCCCCCCCCCTTTCCATTCACCTCCCTTCCTTCACCCACCCACCAACCCCCTCACACCCCAACACAACAAACAACCCACCCCCCCGAGCACCAGACGAGGGTGATGTACTTTCACCCCAGCGGCGCCCTGACATCAGAAAAACACACACCCCGAGACGCCACAAAAGAACCCTTTCTTGCCTCCCCTTCTCCATTTTTTGCCTCTCTCAGGCGGCCCCAGGGCAAAGGGACCCCCCCCCGAAGACCCCTCCCCCTTCTTCCCTCTACACTGTGGCCCTTACTTCCCCCCGCGTCCCCGACTAGCAGATGGAGGGGAAGTGATCCGGTAAGCGGGCAAACAAAGAAACTAAGAGAGAAGATTCAAAAACCCTTCCTGTTCGATGATGTGGGGGGGTGGCGGGGGTCGTCTCGAGCCGGGCGCCGACCTCTCTGTAAGGTCCCGTCTCCGAGTGATAGACGGGGCAGAGTCCGTTGTTCCGCTCCTTTGTTTTCAGGGGGTGGTCCGCTTTCTCCGCGTGTCGTTGTTCCCTCTCTGGTTTTCTCCCCTATTTGTTGTTCTCTTCTCCGCTTTTTTTTTCCCCCCTTGGGTTCCCCTTCCCCCCCCTGGCGTCTCTACTCTCGCTCCCTCGCCCGCCCACCTTTCCCCCCCAATTCCTTCTCCCCCCCCCCCTGGGGTCCTCTTTTCCCCCCCCTCTCTTTCGGCTTTCCTTCTCCTCTCTCTCTTTTCCCCCTTTCTCCCCCCTCCTCTTCTTTTCCCCGTCCCTCTCTCCCCCCCCCCTCCCCCCCAGCCCCCACCCCCCCCCCCCCCCCCCCTGTCCCCTTCCTTCTCCCCCTCATTTCTCCTTTTCCTTATTTTTCCCCTCTTGCTTCTCCGCAGCCAGTATTATACCCCTCCCCCCCATTCCCCCCACCTCCCTTCCTGTCCCCTCCCCCCCCTTTATTTCGCACGCCCGCCCCACCCGCCCCCCTACCCCGCCACCCCCGTATCCCCCCCCAGCTCTTTCACACACCACACCACCCGCTGCTTCTTCCTCCTCCTCCTCTTTCCCTCCTTCCCTGCTCCTGCGTATCTTCTCCCTCCCCTCACTTATCTCTGCACACACCACCCCGACCCGCCCCCCCGCCCGCCCACCCAGGCCCCTTGGTCTCCCCATTCCCTCACTTTCCCTCTCCCACTTCTCCCCCCCACCTCCCCTCACTCCCCCCTTAAACATTTTTACCCCTCTTCATCCCGCCCTAGACCATCTGCCTGCCCACATATCTTTCTCTCCCCTTCCCCCCTCTGCCCTCTTGGCCAGAGTCCCCCGACCTCTTCTTCTTTGTCTCCTCATTCCCTCCTCTCTCTCTCCTACCCCCTTCTCCTTCCTCCTCTTCTAGAGCGCTCTCTTCTTATGCTGCCTCTCTCTTCCCACTCATCTCTTTTTTGATATTCCCCACCACCAGAGCCGCACCCCCATAGATGATTCATCGTTACTTCACCCACGAGCCCCGCACGATCTCATCCCCTCTCCTATTCTCTCTTCCCTCGACCCCTCGCCCCTTCATCTCACTCCCCTCCTCTCTCCTCTCCCCAACTCTCGACACGCCTCAGCCCCCTCTAGACACACTCTCCTTTTCTCTCTCTGTGTGTGTGTCCTTTTTTTTGTGGTTCTGTGGGTGTTTGGTTGTTTTTCTGTGTTTTCCTTCGCCCCCCTCTCCTGCCGGTGGCCAGCCCCCCGCCCCCCCTGTCCCCTACCAACTGACACCACCCCCTTACCCCCCCCGTGGACCACATTCCTCTCCCAGTCACTTCCACTCTTACGCTCTCCACTCTATCTCCCTTGTTGCTTGTCACAGCGAGAGAGTCCCAACCCCCTAGGCACTCAATGATATAAAAAAAACAGTAATCGGCATAGAGGAAAGATGAATCTTTGAGCTTACGCGTGGAGGAAGTAAGGGAGGTAAAAATGTGCCAATAGTGTGAGTGGTCCCCCCTCCTGCTCTGGGAGAAACGGTGTAACACCTCTACTGCCTGATAACCCAGGTTTCGTCGGTCACACTGACAGCAGCTGGGGAATTGTACGGAACAGCCTTCACTTGGATCTCTTGAAAGATGCGATCTTCCACTGTTTGACCGAACAAAAAACTATTCTGAACGCACAAATAGTGTGAGGACACAAGTGCAGGCACAAAAAACCCCTCCTCTCTCATTAAAACAACGTCTTGCCAAACATTTATAACGAAACAAAGTACAGGCAGCGGAGGACAGAGAAAGTGGGACTGATGAAAGGTATTGCTACACCCTGCAGTAGCAGCAAGTGGGAGCCGTCAGTCCTGAAAACAGAACCATTCCAATCGCCTGTCCAGACTCAACCTTAATGCCCTGGTCAGCACTCCACAGGGACGTCTGGTGTCCTTCCTCAGTGGATGGATTGCACAAAGACCAATGTGCCCGCCAGGGGCAACGGGGTTAGAGAGGAGGATCCAGAGCTCCCGATCCATTCCCTTTCCTCCTTCTCCTCCACTCCATCGTCCAGCCCTGCCGACTGTAAGTCTATGGTAGTCGCACCATCACGTAGACAAAAATAGAAATCCCACGGCCCCCGCGCACGCAACTATAGATACATAAATAAACAGACAGAGAGACAGTCAGACAGACAGACAGGCAGAAAGATAGATAGATAAATAGATAGAGAGAACGAGAGACAGATAGCTAGACAGATAGGTGGATATGCGTGAATGCTGCGTCCGGGTGACAATCAGAATTTAAGCCACTTGCCGTAAAAAGATAAAGTTCTCTTTACTGTACTGAATCTAGAAAGCGCTTTTGATTGGAGAAATATATATATATATATATTATATATTATATATATATATATATATATACATACATACATACATACAGAGAGAGAGAGAGAGAGAGAGAGAGAGAGAGAGGAGCAGCCCACTGTATCAAGAAACTTGATGTATGATGAACAACAATGAAGAGCCAGGAAGGAAGTGCTATGGTTGTCTGTTTCTAGGTCGCGTCTGTCTGGAAGTGAGGCAGTGTGTCTCTTGTGTCATCTTCCGGAACTCTTAGCCCCATGTCTGAGTTGTCAAGGGTCACACATCGTTGACACAAAACACAGACAAAAAAATGAGTTTCGTTTAAATAGGCCTGGTCAGATTACCTCTTCCAAATGGAAGGTGGGAGAGGGGGGTTGTGTCTTGTTTGAGGTCTACTTCTGTGACTCAAATGTTGCAAGGCACGGAGTGGGGGGGGGGGGGGGGGGGGGGGGGGGGCATGTGGAGAGGAAAATCGGAGAGGCTTGCGGTGATGGTAATGTAGTTAACAGCAAAACTTATTCTCTTGTACCTTATCAAGTGTATCGAAAAGATAAAGTTTTTTTTTCGAAGGGGAAGGAAGGGAAACAGGGGGGGAGGGGAGGGGAGGGGAGGATGTAGTGAAATTGTACAAAATAATCTTGTTCAGAAGCTCAAGCGCACTCAACAGGTTGTTGTATAGCGGAAACGGGAGAGAGACGTGAGTGAAGGGGCGCACATTTCGATGGTGACGTGTTTCTGTGCTTGTTTTCCCTGTCCCTTCTCATTCACAATCCTTTATCTATCCCCCACCTACTCCCCCTCTTTCCAACTCAACCGAGTTTTTTAGGGGGGGGGGGGGGAGGTTTAAAAAAGTTGAAGGGAGGAGGTGAGGGATTGGCTGGGGGAAGTATCTTGACCAGGGTTAAAGGGAGGGAGAGAGATTTCGAACCCCCTAAACCCTTCACCCCCCTCACCACCCCCCCCCCCCCCCCCCCCCCCCCCCCCCCCCCTTACACTTCTGGCCACCCGGGCCTGTAGTGCACACATTTAGTGCACATTTAGAAACATACATAAAAATCAATCTGTGGATAATACATTGTGGTGCTTACAATGAATCGTCAGGGGGTTGCCAAAATTATTTCTTTTGGGGGGTTCTTACAGCAGCATTCAGCAGCATTATAATGTCCCACAAGAGGTGTAGAGGGTAGGCTATCTCCTTCTCTGTCTCAGCGTTGCTGGTTCACGGCTTTGGCGTTGCCTGTTGAATAGTCGGTGGAGTGGTGTTTTTGCAATGTTTCCTCATATTACAGAACAGCGTATATGCAGACAGTCTTGTCGCGTTTGTGTGTACTAAAAGGTACATCAGATAGGTTACAAGATTTCAAGATAATGTTTGTCAGTAGAGGTGGATTGAGAAACAATAAATAAGAATCCAGCCTAGGATCATTGGAGAGAAGATAGGCACCATCAAACATTTACCATTGTCTCCTCCGGTGCCATGACGAAACAGTCAGATGACAGCTGCGTCATCGTTCTGTGCTTATCTTGGCATTCCCGTCAGCCTCTTCATTAAGGAATGGGATGATTTGATTATATCGTGTAGTTGTCGACTGAGAAGTGGTGTCTGCTCATGTCAAAACAAGTCAGTTATATGCTGCACAATTACCAACAAAGCTATTCAGATTATAAGTTAAGTAGCCGGGTGGGAGTTTGAACCCACCAAATGGATTTGTTGGCCTTTGTTGTTTTGTCTGTCTGATATCAGCAAGACTGCACAAACAACAGACACCGATTTTTACCTGAACAAAAACCTTTATAGAAAGAAATTTATGAGACCTGAAGAGGAATTCATTCAAAATTTGATGAAGACCTGTGGTACAGATCCGGATTCTTTTAAAAAAAAAAAAAAAAAAAAAAAAAAAAGGGGTGTGTGTGTGTGTGTGTGGGGGGGGGGGGGGGGGGGGGGGGAGGTGGAGCTGGAATCCACGACCCATTCAACAAGATTGGGCAAAAACGTCTGAAGCGATTTCCAACAAAACTCAGTGGGAGAGATCAATATGGCCGAACGATGAAAGTGGCCAAAGTTGGCGTAGGGGGAGCCTTGTACCTGATCTAGATCGAAGAATGGGTCCTGCGTCTTTTGAACTGGGCAGAAATCTCCGCTGTCCGAGAGTGAATGCTCTTCAGCTGTAAGAATTATTCAGATAGGATGCAACTTAGAGTAGATCCAAAACAAATCTGACGGAATGTATGCATCATGTTTATCATCCACCATATCTATGCGTGCTGATTTTTTCCTGGAGTATAATTGTACTGTTCCTTTTTCTCCTTTATACATACATATATATATATATATATATATATATTATATATATATATATATATGTGTGTGTGTGTGTGTGTGTGTGTCTGTCTGTCTGTCTGTCTGTGTGTCTGTGTGTGTGGCGGGGGGGGGGGGGGGGGGGGGGTTACAAAGTGGGGCGAATGTGGGAGCAGCAGAGCAAGGAATTGAGCGTACATAGCCGCACTTTAATCCCTACGCGCTTTCAGTACATAGGGATGCTTTCTAGAACTTTCCGTACTTCGTTGACATGGTATTGTAGCATGATTTAAGAAAAACAATGAGTAGAAGAGAAAGAAAACACACAGACGAAATACAGAAGAAGGGAACAGGACGGAAACGGTGTGCAGTGATCTACATTTCTGGCAGGCATATGGGCAAAGGAGTCCGCAGCATTCTGGATAGCCTACACTCTTCATGTTATGTGCATTTCATGACCACTACGCTGACAGACTGACTGGCTGCACAGTTTGTTTGCTTGTCGACACGTTGTCCAGCAGACTCTGTGTGCACACCCCAACGTGTATAATGCACCGCATCTGCAGGCTGCTCATTTTCCAGAAGTACAGCCATGATAATTAAGTGCACATGACTTCCTGTTCTCATGGAAAATACATACATATTGAAGGCAAGATAACACGCATGCATATGTGAGCGCGCGCTCGCAGAAACACACATGTAGAATTAGAAAGCAGACGCGCGCGCGCGCGCACACACACACACACACACACACACCACATACATACATACATACACACACAGACACACACACGCGCGCGCGCGCGCCCCCCCACACACCCACCCACACACGCGCGCGCGCGCGCGCGCCCGCACGCACCGCACACACACACACACACACACACACACACACACACACACAACACACACACACACACAGGCACACACACGCGCGCGCGCGCGCACGCGCACACACACACACACACACACACACACACAACACACACACACACACACACACACACACGACACACACAGAGTCCCCCCATACAAACTCGGAAATACACACACACTCACACCTGCACCTAAACGCAAACACACTTACATAGGCGTACGCATACGTGAGATTGCATGATCACTCAAACACACACACACACACACACACACACACACACACACCACACACACACACACACACCACACTCACTCACTCACTCACTCACTCACTCACTCACTCACTCACACTCACTCACTCACTCACTCACTCACTCCACTCACTCACTCACTCACTCACTCACTCGCTCGCACGCACGCACGCATGCACACACACATACACACACTCACTCACTCACACACACACACACACACACCCACACACCACACACACACACACACACACACACACACACACACACACTTTTACGATTTTTTTCCTTCTGTTTTCAGTTTGATGTTATCCAGTGGTGGATCTTTATGGCGTTATATTTTTTTTTATTTATATTGTTTTGGCCGTTACAGCAGCGATGGGCAAAAGTCATATAAAGGCAGTGCCAGCAGCGTTGGAAATTGAATTAGCGATTTCATTTCTCTCAGGCCGGAACGAGCCTAATATGGCGGACGCTTTCGAGAACAACAAATGGCACCGCGAGTTCTTGTTAGCTCTTAGAATTAATTGACATTTGGAAGACAGACAGAATAAAGACCCCTACACATCTTCCCACTTCAACCACTCTGTCCCTCAAAGAAAAATGTTTCCGTTTCTGCTGTTCCTCAATAGTTTTGAGGGGTGTTTGTTTGTTCATGAATGAAGGATTAGTTTACGTGTTTGTTTTTCACAAAGCCCACCAAAAAAATAGGGACTACAGATGGAAGACAACGACATAAAAGAGAGGAAAGGGTGTGTTAAATGGTCATGGTAGCATGAGTGTCAGAATTCACACCTGTCGCTCAGCAGGTCTGTTTGGCTAGTATCCCGTCCCCCCCCCCCGCATTTTGCTACGTTGTTCAGTTTGTTCGACAAATGCGTAGATGCAACACAAAAGCTAATTTCCCTTCTCTCTCCAGTTTCCGTGTAATTCAGCCACCAGTCTGCAAACTACACGGCACCACATGTGCTCTCTCTCCTTAGGACAATAGGTGTTTTTTTCTTCCTCCTGGTTTTAGGCCAGACGAAGGACTGTAATTTAATAAGGATAATGAGGGAACGACCGTCAGTGAGAACGTGGTTCGTGTTCCTGAAACACTATATTTTACGGACCTGGTTAACGACATTTAGGATTTCCTGCGGTCTTGACCGCCGCCACGCTACGTCGATCCTCGCTGTGCGGTCTGGTCCCTCGTTAAAAGGGGTTGTTCGATTTTAGAGGACAGCCTGTTTTTACCCTTTATTCTAAACATGAAAGACGGAAAAAGGAAACGTGCCCTGTCTGCGTTTCACATACGGTTCATTTCTCTTTGCTGTCCCTCTGCGGTGTCTGTTCTCAGGAATGTCCTGACTTTCAGCCAAAAATCACAGCTACGTATGATATGATACAGGTCCTCATGTCTGGTAAACTGAGGAAAATAAAATCCATCTTTATGGTCTTTCATGAATACTGTTTTCACATTATTGTTTGATAAAACCCAAGCTGGCTATCCAGTCATTTAAACATCTAGAACTTTTGAACAAATAATTTTTACCAGTTTAGAATACATATTACTGAGAAGGAGGGCGGCATTTGGTGGAGTATTTGAGGGGGGGGGGGGGGCACCAAAGCTGTTCGGCTGGCCGTATTTCTTAGTCATTCATGGGGGGTCATTGGTCAAAAGGCCAGGAAGCCTCCCCATCTTGTCTAGATTAAAGCCGAGGGCTTCCATCATTCACGTCATTCAGGCCATGGAGAATTCAGAAATTATCTACGATTCCCGACTGTTTATGGGTCGGGGTAGACGTGTGGTTGCTTAGCTGGTAGATTCTATTAATATTCTATAAACAACCACTCGCGCTCCTCGTAACGCACGCCCTCCACCCATAAACATGCGGGAAAACCAAGGAACAATTTCTACAATTTAATGAAACACTTATGGGATCAATTAACAACATTTATCAATCAAGAAAAGAAAACAGTCTTCAATCAATTTGATAATTAGCTCCGAGCCCCCACCTTGGTTCTTCCCACCAGCTCCGAAAGTATATAGTAAGTCCTACCACTTATCCCCAAAAAAAAAAATCAAATACGAAAAGAAATGGATGACGCCCCGCCCCACACACAAATCAACAAATATCATAGCAAGACATAGACAATATTTGCCTCACCTTAGGTTTCGGAAGGGGGGAGGGGAGGGTCTTCACACCCACACACACACACACCACACACCACACGCTCGAACTCGGCTAGGCTCACACAGTTCTCAATGTCTGTGGGGGCCGCCGTCCACTTCTTGCCGCTTACTGTCGTCGCGTTGTCCTTGCTGGCACGGACTTTACACCCTCACACCTGAGGATGAAGGCAGAGGTTGACCTCCAAGTTTTTTTTCTCGCTGGCCTACCCCTGCCCACTTGTTGGTCCCTGGAGTCTCAGCCGGGTGCCGGTTTCCCGTCGGGGGCCGGCACTTCGCCCCCCACTCAGTCTCTCGGGTTGTCGTCGGCGCCGGACGTCCGCCAGAGGATGTCCCCCTCTTCGGCTCCCTCGCTGGAGCCTCGGCAGTATACACTGGGCCTATTAGACTTTGCCCAAGTCTCTGTGGTCACTCCGCCCACTGGACCGTCTGTGGGGGTCTCCTATGTACTGCCGACACACCGACACTCACCGTGGGTCACACCTGACTGGGAGTGTGTCACGCACAGGAATCTCAGGGCACTGCCGCCGACTCCTCTCTCACACCTGACACCCAAAGTTCCCTCACCGGAGATTCACGGAAAGTCACAAGGACGACGGAATCTAGGAACACTTGGTGACAGTCTCCAAAAGCCCTACTGGTTGCAGTGTCCAGACAAACACTGCAAGTAGGGCCAGACCCAAACCTTCACGAGATTTTGGGGGTTGGCCTTTCCCCCCCGTCGGATCTCGTCACAGTCACAGACACCTCTGTTCCCTGTCCTCAGAGAGCTGCTGTGATTCTGCCCTATGGGTCTCGCTCTCGTGGTCTCCTCGTGAGTCACAGAGTTCACCTTCTCCTCAGTCTCATGTCAGGCCTCTCCTTGGTGTTGTACGTTGCTTGAGAGCGGTGAACGAGGGAGACCAAGTTGTCTTCCTCTCGCTAACCTTTAACATGTCATATATCACACACACTCGGGGGACACACCCCCTCAGCTTCATACATAGTAGCTCCATTGGCCAGCACATCTCTCCAATACCCTGTCTCAAACCAACCAACATCCAGCCAGCCCTCCCCCCCCCCCCCCTACTCCTATACACATCACAGGCACACATTTCGTTAATGTAAAGCTCTAAGTGAAGCCACCAGGCTAATCACCCCGTCAGATTTTAAGGAAGGCACTGGCATCCCGGACCACAGGGAGTTAATGGGGAGGATATCAATTAGCACTAACCCGCGCCCCATGGAGTGAGGAATATGGGAACCCAAACGCGGGAGAAGTTCTACCTAGTCTAATTAGGGACAGTCACTATTGCAGTGGCCCCCCCCTCTGTCGCCCTCCTTTCCTGTCCGAGACCACTACTCCAAAAACCACCCCCAACCCGGGCATCCCCACACGCGTCCCCCCCCCCCCCTCCCCGACCCCCCCCACCCGGCACCAGGGGCACTATTTATTCCATTTGTGGTTTCCCGGGCAGCAGTGCCGACCCCAGCCAGGCTGAGTGTGTGGGAAAAAGAAAAGGCCGAAACACGGGGACATGGGAGACGTTAAACTCTAACCCACGGAGACCAGGGAGGGTCAAAGAAGCGGTCTAGGATTGCTCTGCCCCTTGACAGTAGGCGCGCACACGATTCCTCCCCACACCGGCTCAATACAGAGACCACTTGCCAGGCTCTTCGGCGGGTCGAACCTCCTCTCGTTATCCCCAACGCAAAGGTAGGACTTGCCCCCGACCTATGTCTCAGACAAAAGCCCTGCTTGTTCTACAAGGTGTAGGCGGCCCCATCTTCGTCCCAACAATCGCTTATTCACCGTGCCCATTCACTCTGGTCCAGCGGCCAGAGTCCACGCCACCCCCTGACAGTGCACCCTGACGCGGTCCGCTCGCTCATGACCAAGCCCCCACCACTAAGAGTTGTCTCCCGGGAAAACTCAAAACTACCATCATGGAACGCCGAGAAGGTGAGATGGAGAAACAAGGATATCACCGGACCGTTGGTTTTGCAGGAGAAGAAACCAATATATAACCCATATTACAATAGTAACATACCGCAATTAGTGTACATCCTGTGTACCCCGGATGGTGACAGCCAACGTCACCCACCTTTAACGGCTACTCACGTTGTTTAAGAGCCAAGAGAACAGTCACCTCACACACAAAAATACGTTTTTAGGGGGCGTTCCCACGCGAAAAGGCAATGCAGAACGGAAAAAATAACAAAACAAAAAAACACGAAAAACTTACGTACAGTCCTGCTACGCGACCACAAGCACACAGTTACAAATAAACACCGACTACCCACGGAAGCTTATTTACAATATTAACTTGGCAGGCTCTATGCTCCTACTGCTCGCCCCCTGGCAACCGGCTCAGATAGTCTGCCACTACGTTCTCGGCTCCCTTGATGTAGCGTAG
This sequence comes from Conus betulinus, assembly GCA_016801955.1. Taxonomy (NCBI): domain Eukaryota; kingdom Metazoa; phylum Mollusca; class Gastropoda; order Neogastropoda; family Conidae; genus Conus; species Conus betulinus. Next base: position 17,790 of record JADBJO010016237.1, on the reverse strand, counting down.
CGCTGGGTACTCCTGTAATTGCAGGGACCACCCTGCATGAGTCTACTGCTGGCGTGCTTGGCTTAGCCAGGTACGAGATGGGTTCATGTCCGTCTCCAAGACGAACTCCCTGCCGTACAGGTAGCGCTGAAATTTCTGAGTGCCAAACACAATGCAAAAAACACTCACGCTCTGACACTGAGTAACGCTTTTCCGCATCTCCGAGCTTCCTACTCGCGTAGGCCACGGGGTGAAGCACCCCCCGGGTGTTTCCTGCAGGATGGCTGCTCCTTGCCCACCCACAATCACTGGCATCAGTCCTAATGACAAACTCCTTACCCAGGTCCGGCAGCTTCAGAACTGCCCCACTGCATAGGGCCCCCGTAAGTAGTGAAAACGACTCCTCGCACCCTGGAGTCCACACCACCCTTCTGGCTGGACTTGACCTTTCTTCAGCAAGTCTGTGGAGGGAGTGCAGACATTTTGCTGAAAGTGGGTACAAACTTCCAAGTAAAGCCGTCGCCCTCGGCACCCTCTGGGCGTCAGTCAGTGTAGCCCCAAGGTGACAGTCGTTCCACCGTCTCCGTCGCAGTCCTGTGGGACTCAAGCACCGGGCCTACCTCGGTTGTCCTTCTGCTGAAATTTCCTCGGGGATAATGGAGGCCACGACCGCGCCCTCGCCTCAGCTGGTCTTCGCAGGTACCTCTTCAGCATGTTAAGTGGTTAGGTATGTCCCACCTTCCTTGGTGAATCGCCGGATGATCATGCGTAGTTGTCCCTTGCTCTTTTCGCGTCCTCCACCACGTAAGGTCCCTTCCAGTGCCCATCTGCAACTTGTTGTGTTTCTCATGCACGAGGAGTAGGACTTCATCCCCTGGCTGAAAGGTCCTGCTCTTGGCTTCTTGTGAAGGTGGGCGGCCCCTGCTTTGACTGGACCCTGCCCCTAGGTCGCTTCCTTTGGCGCTGTTTACAGGCTGCCTCCAACTTGTCCCTCCTCATCTGCGTCACGTACTCATACGTGGTCTGCACAGAGGGTTCGACTGGTCGTCCGTCCACAGTTGCACTCAGGATTGCCATAGGTCCTCTCACCTTCCTTGCCATATACAGAAGTTCGAAATGGGAGAACCCCGAGGCTCGATTGGGGAACCTCCCTGTAGGCAAACAGGATAGGCTGGCAGGTATCGGTCCCATTCCTTGGGTGGATAATGGAGCCCCCCCCGCAAGCACTTTTCCGCAGCAGGGGCCCTTGAGGGTCCCATGGATACCGTTCCCACCAGCCCGTTGGTTTGGGGGTGGGTAAGGCGTGGTGGTGGGTGAGAGGGTTGATGGACAGCAGCCTGTTCACTATTCCCCATCACCGATTGTCCATCACTCGCCGACGACCTGGGGTGCCCTGATCCTTCTGTCAGGATCTCCTCGGGCACGCCCACCCTGGACCAGATGGTAAAGAGAGCCTCTGCAACGGTCTGGGTCCTGATATTTTTGACGGGGGCCCGGCGACGTCAGCATACCTCGTCGGTCGCATAGTCGATGGCCGGTGACCATGTAGCGATTGTCCCCGGGTCGACGGGGCGAAAGACCCCCTCGGACCCCACACCCCCCCCATATGTCCCCCCGGGTCCACTCCCCCCCCCCCCCCTACCCTCCCCCCAATGAATGGTTGTTTCGATGATGGGCATGGCGTGTAGTGGGGTCGGTTTTTTCCCGTTCTCGTCCCAGCCTGGCATGGCATTGTTGTCGCAGGACCTTCACAAACCTCTTGACTTCCGCGCCCCACCTCCTGGCCCAGTAGAATTCCCCCTTGACCCTTTTCTGGGTCTTCGTCACTCCCAGGTGTCCCACACTACCCAGGCTGTCCGGGGCTAGTTTCCATCTCACGGTGGGTCCTCCTAGACTTCTGGGCACCACTAGCTGACTGGTGGATTCCCCTCGAGCCTGGTTAAGTTTTCTGCTGTGGAGCACCCGTTTTTTCTTCTCAAAGAGGGGCGTTTCCTCACCCTCCTTCCTTTCCCCCTACCTTCTTCCAGAGCTCCTTCAGAGTCGGGTCTTCTTCTTGGAGCCGTCTCATCTCCCACAGGCTCTATGTTTGTGAAGGGAATAGGAATAGCCGGGGCATGCAGGGTTCTGGAACCCAGTGGTCCTCTTGGCTGTCCTCGGTCCATCTGCCACGCGCTGGCGCTTGGCTGTGGGGGTCCCCTATCAATTGGGTGCGCTGTAGGATCCTCTGGCCACCCCAAGGAGGGCCCTGTGGATTGCGTTGGCTTGCACCCGCGGCAACCAACTCCCCTTGGAAATGCTCAGAGACGAAACATTATCTTTGCCAGTGGCACCAGTTGATGAGCCCCATTCGCATAGGTGCTAGTTGAACACCCTCTCCCCCAAGTAGTCCTCATCTTTCACTAGCCCTGGCCCTCTACCAAAATCAAAAAAAAACCTCTAATGTCAGACCTGTATCTAGCATGCACTTGACCGGCTCCCCGTTTATAATCTGTGCATCTAGAAAAAACAAGCTTCCCTCCTGCACCCACTATGGAGTTGGCCTGGCTCCGTACCACTCCCTCGCCAAAGTGACCCAACTTGATTGCACTTGTAGCACCTGAGTCTTTGAACTTTCTCCTTCCTGTCCTGTTATGCTTATTTGGGTGTGTGCTTTTCTACTGCCTTTGTTGTCTGTTGTGGTTTGGGGTGGATTGCGATGGTGGCCGTGGGTTTGTTGTTGTTTTCCGTGTAGGTGTGGGTTGTGTTTTGTGAGGGTGCGAGCATTGTACTGCATGGGGTTGGTTTTGGTGGTGCGTGCTGTTGCGTGGTTTGGGAGCCCTAGTGCGAGTGTGGGGCCTGTGAGCAACCTCATACCGCTTCGGCTAAGTCGGCTATTTCCGGACAGCTTTTAGGCATCCCTTCTCTAAGAGAAAACCTTCAAATCTGCACTGTAAGTGCCTACGATTTTGCTCCCTGAGTAAGAGCTCCCTCAAAACGCTTCATACCTCCTTCTCTATCTTTTTTCCGTCTTCACCCACCTATCGAACAGATTCCAACCACCCTGTGGTGATGAAACTGTTTCATGGGTCTCCGAACCCCTGCTTTTGCGGCATTCCTAAACGCCTGCTAAAGCATTTTCTCAGGCGTAATTGCGTAATGCGGAAAATAGTAGAGTACCTATTCCTACAGTGCGGCTACCACTGCATCGTAATCCTTAGCACTCCTCCCCCGAACGGGCTTTGTGGGACAGACCAGAAGACAAATTCGCAACCCATCTATCGCGAGGAATGTTCTGATCTACTGCCAGGCTCTCGAAGTGAGAGAAAGATACTCCTCGAGATGCTCCGCTCTGTCATCAAACATCGCGATTTGAACGGTTGGTCTCCTGTTACGCCCCGCAAAATCGCCACCCTCTCCATTCCCTGACAATGTACGAGTTCGGCCTTGTTCAATTGCCAGCCTTAGTCTTTCCATCTCTATCTGATGCTCTCTCTAAACAGAAGGGAATAAATTTATAAACGGCAAAACTACGGGAAGTAATTAACTGAGGGCTTCACAATTAGAGACTACTAGAGGGAAGTTAGTAGCCCTTGCCAAACTCTGAGAATCACCTTCACTCTCTCAAACCAGAAAAACAGGACACAGTAGTGATCCATGTGACAAGACGATACAATGAGAGATGAATATATGATAATGAAGGAAACACAGGAAAATACAACTTTCCCGACAGTTCATAGGAAAAGGAACAAGACACAACAACAAAAAATGCGATACCGGACAGAAATGGAATAGGAAGGAAACAACAGTTCCTTATGACCAGTACTTTTCGTTGTTCGATATTCAGAAGTAATCTTGTTTCTTGAGAGAAAAGAAAAAGGATAAAAAAAGACTTATTACTCTCTTCCGAGAGAAGAAAGAACGAAAAGGAAGCTTGGCTCCTGTACTGGGCAATTCCCGAGCAGTCAGAAAAATTAACAAAAAAAAAAAAAAAAAAAACACCCTGATCAAGCATCCAATGATGTGATGGGACTCCCCGACTAACGTTATATTGATCTGGTAAAGTTCAGATCGGACGGGGGGATTCCGAACGAGCCCCGCAGCTGTGTATGGGCGGGGTAGACGTGTTTGGTTTGCTTTAGCTGGTAGATTATATTAATATCTATAAACAGCATCACTACCACCTCTCGCTTAATAGAACACCCTTATCCCGCCCCTCCTGTACCACCCCCCACATAAAATGAGGGAAAACCAAGGAACAATTTCTACAAATTTAATGAAAACACTTTATGGGATCCATAATATTAAATTTATTCAATCAAATTAATAAAAACTTATTCTTCATACGGGTGACATGAGTAGCCTCTGAGCCCCCAATAGTGGTTTTCTTCTACATCAATGAGCTTGAAAATTACCGTGATGAGTTGGCTGTGAACAATGGGTTATTAATACCAAAGTTTCGAAGTTCCTACCTTCTCATCCCAAAAACTATATCAAATAAGAAAAAGAAATGGATGAACACCCGAATCTGAGATGTATGAAACATTCACATCACATACATCACCCACACACAATCAATCACAATTATCATAGCAAAAGACATGGAGACATGGGCCGTCACTTTTGACCTTAGCGTTCTCGGGTAAGTGGGATTAGGGGGCGGTGGTCGTGTGTCTAACAACCACACAACCCCACACACCCACCACGCCCCCACATCGAATCGGTCAGGGAAACACAAGTTCTCAAATGTGCTGTGGGTGGCGCTCGTCCCACCTTCTTGCCTCATTACGGTCCGTCGTCGTGTGTGTCCACCCTGCTGGCACGGAACTGTACACTCTACATCACACAGATTTGAACGGCAAGGGGTTTTAACTACCTCTCGCAAGTTGTTCTGCTGGCACTACCCCTTTGCCCAGCTTGTTGGGTCCCTGGAGTCTCAGTCGGGGGTTGGGTCCGGTTTACCAGGTTGTTCCGGCGTCGCACTTCGCCCCTCCCACCCTCGCCCGTTCTCAGGTTGTCGTCGGCGCCTGATACTGTCCGCCAGAGAGGTATTCATCCTCTTCGGCTGCTTTTCCTGGTAAGCCTATGGAGCATCGGTAGTCTGCGTGAGTATATAGTATTTGCCAAGTCCCCCACGGTCACTTCTTCATACCGCTTCCCCATGGAAACGTGCCTGTCGGCGGTCTCTATGTACTGCTGACACAACGACCCAACTTCACCGTGGGTCACTACCTGACCTGATAGTGGGATCGTCACACACAGGCATTTCAGGGCCCCACTAGCACAGGAATCTTTGGGCACTCCGACGATCCTCTCTCACACTGACACCCAAAGGTATCCGCACGGAGATTCACGGAAAGTCACCGGACGACGGGAGACCTGGAAATTGGTGCCAGTCTCCAAATCCCTACTGGGTTGCATTGCCCAGCCAAAACACTGCAAGAGGCAGACCAAAACTCACGAGATTGGGGGGTTGGCCTTCCCCGTCGAATCTGTCCCCGCCAGACACTGTCCTGTTTTCAGAGAGGGCGAGTTTTGGTGATTCTGCTATGGGTCTGTCGCTCGGTTGGTCTCCTCGTGAGGTCCACCGAGTACCTTTCCTCAGTCTCCGGCCTCTCCTGGTTGTGTACGTGGCTTGAGATTAGCGGTGAACACGAGGACCAGTTCTTCCCTCGAACTCAAATGTTCATAATCACACAACTCGGGGGACATACCTCAGTCTATACAGCATGTTAGTCCCTGGCCAGCACATCTCTCCATATACCGGTCCCCCAACAAATACATGATGCTCCTCCCCCCCCTACCATACACATGCACCCTTCGATAACTCAGGACGCCACATATTTGGCCTATACCCACCCTCACTCCTGTCGCTTTTCAGGAAGGCTTGTGGCTTGTATCTATTTTTCCACAGGGAGCCCCCCTTTTTCCCCACTTTTGCTGCTGTGCTTTCGATATTTTTTTTTTTTGTGCATTTAGTTGAGGGCGCTAGTCATTTTACCCCCCTCTTGGCTGTTTCTGTATCCTTGCGTGAAAGTCAATGACTGTCCTCCCCTACTCCAATTCCCCATACCCGTGTTATTCCCTGCGTTGACTCTGGCAAGTATTATTTTTTGAAGCTCATTATGTGGGTTTCGCTGCGCGTTGACGGAGGCGGCGTGGAATAATTCCCACGGGCGAGCGGGGTCTGCCTCCGATAACTATGTGCTGATGGTTCTCGCTTCTTTTACCGGTCTTGGGCAAAAGCGGTGTATATGTCTAGCTTGCACCCACTTGTGCCATACTTGTGCTGGGCCACTGATCTTCACTTGACTTTGCCCCCCCAACCGGCGACAACAGCTAGTAGTACATGGCCCCACGCAGTGGCCTTTTATTGGGTGCTTGTTTCGTTAGACCTTCGCGGTATTATTTCACCAAGAATCTCGACCCAGGATGTGGCCCCGTCTTCGTAGTTCTGATTATGTCATTGACTAAGTCCCTTTTGCTTGTTTTACGCACAAGAATGTTTTGTCCTGTGTTGTAGGCGGCCCCGTCATGTGCTTGCGGTGTCCCAAGTAGACCGTTTGCGCTTTTCTTCATTTGTGTTGTATTGGTCTTAACGGACGAGTCATTGTGCCCCCCTTGACTCTTGTGCACATGACCCACACCGGAAGCCGGATCATGTTACGACGACACATTTTTTGCATTCTTGATTAAAAATAGCTCACCCACAAGGGGCCTTGGGAGTGAGGCGAAAAAACATCTCAGGTCTCTGTATGCTGTGTGCTACTATTCCCGTAGGTCCTGGATGTTCTTTCTTCATTCTTCGAGTTGGTGCTCGGCCAGGGTGCATGGCCGTATTGTGACCTCCGTGATTCCTCTCCCCCTTTCCATATCTCTTTAAGCGTGTGTCACAGAATGGCTGTACGGATCTCCTTACGTTTTCTGTACTGTTTCCGCTTGAACCTTTATGCGCTTGTCTTTTCTGTTGTCGTTTGTTGTTTGGGTGTTGTTGGGTGGTCGTTTTTGCTGTGGGCTTTGTGTGTGTGTCGTTCTCGCGCTTTTGTTGTTTCTCTCCTTCACGTTTATTCCATGTCATGTTGTTGTTCATCTCACGCGTCCTGTTTCCACATTTGGATTGCGTGATTCGAGCCACTTTCTCCGACCCCTTTTGGTTTTTTCCTCGCTCGGAAGTTTCGTATTTTGGCTCTCCTCGTTCTGTTTTGTCCTTTTTTGAGGTTTTGTGGTTACGACAGGTGCGACTAATCACGCGTTTTTCAACGTGTCTGCCTCAGCTCGCTCGCCGCGACTCTCGCGCTTATTCATCCTGACTAGTGTCCTCTCTTAGGAGCACAAGCGGAAGCGCCGCTTGGGCCCTAGCCCGAGGGTGTGTACCCGCCAGGCTCGCACCTCTTGTGAATTTCTTCAGGATGCCGATCACCGCAGTCTGAACGCTTGTTTTTTGAGTGGATTGTCGCCTTAGGTGTGCTATTGTGAGTCACTGGAGATGTGTTAGACCCCCCGTGCTCCGGTACCACGTCGGGGTCTGGGCGCGTCCCTTGCACGCCCTGTGCACCAGTTGCTCCTGGCTCTTTGGATCGTAGTGTGCGAGGTGTGGTGTGGCGATAGATAGGCCTTTAGGGCACGCACAGAAGGAGAGGAGGGAGAGAGACGACTCGGAGCAACCAAAGAGAGTGCTTGTGCGATGTAGAGAGTGATGAGAGAGATAAGAGGGAGCGACACCGCACGGTAAACGCCAGGGTTCATTACGAGGAGACGGCGCCCCATCAACACACAGCGAGAAGAGATACAGAGCACAGGAGGTATGCAATCATGCCCCTGCACAGGATATCTGTGGCATCTGGTGGTCCCTGTTGGCTGTGGAGAGGGGGTTGACATGGAAATGTGGCGGGAGACACTAAGAGGAGGAGAGGCGACAGGAAACGGAAACCGAGCACAGCCAGAGGTGTATAGATGCGTGTGCGTGAGTAATAGACCATGTTCAGGGAGGAAACGGTCAAAGAGCGCGAAAAAAACAAGTGGAAATGAGTGTGAAAGGGGGGAGGGGAGGGGGGCCCATGAATCATATGGAGAAGAGAAATTCCAAAACCCGAGCCTCTCTTCTCTCTTCTTCTCTCTCTCTTTGTCAGTAAGCTGTGCCTTGGTTCTATCGCAGCAATCCAATGGTGCTCTAATGTCACTTAAGAGCTCAGAGGGGTAGACCATGTCACTCTTTGTCTTAGCGCAGTTTCAAAATGCCTTGCCGAGTCATTTAGGGGGGAGGCAAACATCGTCGTTCACAACACACAGCCTGTAGTCGCAAACCCTACATTTAGTTTGGCAGATTGTGCGATATGATCATTTTCTATGGTTCTCAAAAGAGGACTCGTTTTCCGCTCAGATTATATATTTAAGCACCAACAAGCTACGCAATCATCAGTTCACTTTAAATTCGAGCAGTTAGGTGGTTTTTAACTCACTTGCATGTTTGTTTTGGTTTGATTTGTTGTCTGTGCGATGATATGCATAACAACTGCGCCGAATTTTGAAGACAACATAGTGGAAGGATACAGTAAGACTTGAGAAGAAACCATGTACGATCTAGTGCAGACTCATGGCGCAATCCCGTAGTGGTAATAGGGGGCGATTAAGATCCCATTCAGTAAGATATGCCAAACCACCAGAGCAATTGCAACGGAAGTTGGTAGAAAGTTGAAAATGAGAACTGACTGCCAGAACCCAGTATCTCGCATATATATATATATATATATATATATATATATATATATAATGTTGAACAATTAAGTAGTGGGGGAAAACAAGTGCAGGTTAACAATTCTTCCGTCATTATAGTAATGATTTAGTAAAAGATTTGAATTTGAAATAAATAAATATTGAAGATGAAGTAAATGGGAAATGTATATCATAAGTATGAAAATCCTTCACTAGCTGCATAAGGAAACTATCGCAATCCCTCTCGAAGACAGATTTATATGTATCGCAATCCCTCTCGAAGACAGATTTATATGTATTGCCTGCTCCGAGGCCTTTCGTCCGTTGGATCGGACTCGTCAGAGAGATACGGCTAATTGTGTGTGTGTGTGGTCTTGGCGTCAGATAGAGACACACCACAATCCATAATTCTGTGTGTGTTTCCGACCGCCAAGGGTCCGAAAAAGAATCCAACAGCATCCCCAAAGCAGCCAGCGAAAGGTCGTAGAACTAAACAAAACAAAAGTGTAGAGAGGAAAAATGTTGTTGAAAACTAAAAGCATTACGCAAAAAAGTATAAAATGTAAGGGACAATCTTTGAGCCTATGCTTGAGGATCCATTTTAGGATGCAAGGGAGATCAAAAGATATAGAATATATATATATATAGAATATATATATATATATATATATATATATATATTAGTGAGATACTGGGTTCTGGCAGTCCTGGAAATGTGACCCAAAGGCAAAGCCATAAACACAGGTGTAGAGCGGAGGAGCAAATCTGGTTTAAAGGAGGGGATCCAGGATTGGTTCTACCTCGGCTGAAATCTGCACCCTTCCACATGCCCTTTTAATGTGTAGATTTTTTTTTATGTTGAAGGCCCTATGATGCTAACACCAGACAAAAAAAATAACCTTCTGAAAGTAGCAATGCTGAATGGTGACCATTCCATTCCCTACACACCCATCCACCCACACGCTCATACAGAAACGGTATAAATATGCTGAATTTTTCAACACTATTACAATGCAACCCACTTTGCTTTGAAATAAAACCTGTCTCATGCCATTACTGGGCCCATCTTCTCCTCAGCGTGCGTGTTTCTTATTCTCTGACAGTGGCTTGTGGGAGAAAATTTGGGGAAGACATTTAAGTAGTAGGATGAATAAAACATGAAAAGATAAGGTTACAAGAAGAGACAGTAAAAATCCGTTTCAGGAGAAGAAATCAAATAATTGCTCCCACATCTCCATGCCATTTCTTTCTTTCTTTCTTTCTGTGTTGTCTTTCACTTTATTCACCCCATGTGTTCCTGTTCTTGTTTCCTTTCTTTATAGATGTATTTTTTTCTTTTATTTGTTTCTCTCGGCTTTTTTTTTTTTTTTTTTTTTTTTTTTTTTTTGCTGTTCCTTTCTCTATTTCCATCTTTTCCCGTTCTTTCGTTTTAAACAGACAAACAGAATAATGGCCGGTGCATTGAATTTGAAAGAGGGAGAAGAGAGAGAAACGTGCGCACGGGCTCCACTTTCAAAAGGACACGACTTCCAGCTGGCTTTGTTCGATGGCACGACTTCACGGACTGCACGTGCTAATGTCAGCTGTCGACCACAGTGCTTGCTACGGTGCTGCTCTAATCTTGGCGTGCGCGGCTTTCTTTTCTTCTCTCATAGCCCTAGGGCTGAGAGGTACACGTCAGGGGACCATTCTGACGTCGCTGTTTAATTTAAAGGTGCAAGGGGGACATTGGTAACAGTGAATGATTAGAAGAAGTTTGCCATTTTGACCTAGTTCTAAAACACTTACCTCGTGTCAACTAAGTGAAGCGGATTTTAAACAGAATGAAGCTGAATTTGGGATTTTTTTTTTCAAAACTTGTTCTCTCTCTCTCTCTCTCTCTTTCTCTCTCTCTCTCTCTCATATACACACACACACGCGCGCATGCACGCAGACACACACACACACACACACACACACACACACACACACACACACTACAGACACATGCACACACACATACAAGCGCGCGCGCGCGCACGCACGCACGTATACACGCACACGCGCAGTTTGTTTTATGTGACCTTTTTACTGTGTTTATTTTGTTTCAGTTTCAGTTTCATGTTTTTGAGAGGTGAAATTGTGCGGACTTTCGAAATTCTCTTCTTTGTTTTGGCCTGACAGCTACAGATGTGCAAAATCACGTAGCGCAGTGCCAGCGGCATTGGAAACCTGATTCCCAATTGATGTCCCTCTTACTTCAACAATGTAACGAGGCTGAATCTTCGGAGAGAAAATAGATTGCTCATGGCTCTTGTTTTGTTCTGAGAACTAGGTGACACCTTGGAAGAGATAGAAAGTGCGCCCCCCCCCCCCCCCCCCCCCCACACCCCACCCCACCTAACACACACAACCACACACACACACACACACACACTTGCCGCTTCTTTACCGTTCACCTAGGGAGCTGGTGGTGTTTTCTGTTTCTTTTTTTCAGTCCAGATGAACGACCAGTCAGTCTGGTTCACACACACAGACCTAACCAAGCACCACAAACCCGATCAATGGGCATCTCAAAATGGCGAACCGTTCCGAAGGTTTATGCCCCCAGCACTTCAGATCGCCTGCGCTGCTAACTCATCACAATGGTGTCGGGAATGGGTTGGCTGTCTGCTGACCACTTTGGCAACGGAGACTCGTTTATCGGCAGTTTGGGGATGATTCATCTCCAAGTCCCTCTCACGCACGGTTTGAGAAACGATCTAGCATATGGTTAAGCAACGTCACGACTTCAGAATAAATGTTCCGTTACTCTAAACCTTAGAATCAAAATCTAAAACAAAACAAAAAAAGAAATAAAAGAAAAAAAAGAGAGAAGGAAAAGAAAAGACAAAACGAATGACTGTAGATCTGGCTTAAACCTGAAAATGTAACGATGATAATGATAGAGAAATGAAGTAAAAACAAAAAAATATGCATATCAGACCTGAGTCTTATATAAGCGTTTCTTTCCCTCACAATCGTTTAAAGTAAGATGCATAAATCCACACACAAAGAGACACGCACACACATATGAGCGCGTGTCACTATCACCATCACTATGCACACAAAAAAATTCTATATGTACAATCTTCAGTTCTGCGTTATCCTCACCTCCAGGAGGACGCAACCAAATTCCAACATCCTTCAACAGCAGCCAGCGAAGAGAAGACATTTGGAAATGGGAAGAAAGATTATTACACAAGTCAATAAAAATTAGTGTGTCAAGCGTAATCAATTTAAGAGGAAAATCTTTCAGCTTACGCTTGCAGATTACGAAAAGGATGCGAGGGAGGTGAAGAAATGTGCCAACAATCTGAACCATGTCTGCTCTACTTTTTTTAACAACCCAGGCTTTGTCAGTAACATCACTTCTGACAACACTGCTAAGAATTATGCCGAATAGCCTTCACTTGAATCTCTTAAAAGATGCAGTCTTCCACTTGTCGATCAAACACAAATAAATAGCATGGGAAGACAGGTGCAGGAGAACGATTTTTCTGCAAGACAACAGTTAGCGAAGCTTTATAGAAAGAGTGGGAAGGGGGGGGGGGGGGGGGGGGGGGGGGGGGGGGGGGGGGGTCTAGAGAAAATGTGGACAGGAAAAGATCATGTTAATAAACGCTACACTGGCAGCATATTTGTGTTGTCAGTCTTCAAAACAGAACCAGTCCTATCGCCTGATCTAAATCGACCTTAATACTCAGCTAGCTCTCCACAGGGAGGTCTGGGAGTTCTTCCTTAGTGAATGTACAAGAGTAATGTGCCAAAAAAATGCCATTTCTTGGCAGCCAGTGACAAACGGGGTATGGAAGGGGATCCAGACTCCCTGATCCCTTACTGTTCCATCCCCCCCATCCCCTTGTCCATCATTGCCGCCTGTAATTCTGTGGCGTTTTCACCATCAAGTAGCCCAAAACAGAATGGTACTGCCTCCCATATGCAACTATAGATAGATAGATAGATAGATGAACAGATTGATAGTCAGACAGACAGACAGACGAATAGATAGACAGAGAGCTGGGATGGGAACATTGTCTGGTTGTCTATTTCTGGGGTGGCCGGAATAGCGCCGTCAGTCCAGTGCTACACTCGCGATCATGGGGTTACAGGTCATGATCATGGGGTCACAGGTCATGATCATGGGGTTACAGGTCATGACATGGGGTTACAGGTCATGATCATGGGGTTAAGGTCATAATCATGGGATTACAGGTTCGAATATCTGCCAGACCGTTTAAGTAGAGTAAGATTTTTTCCTTTGGAGTTACTATTGGTTCTGACTCCACTTTCCAAAAAGTCTGTATGAAAAGTAGGTTTCGTGTATGAGCGCTTGCATAATACTGACGTAAATCCCATCACCAACTTTCTGAAGAGAAAGCCACTTTTGGCCATTAGTATGGATGACACATTATACATAGCAGGCAACCTGCGTGAAAACTCGAAAAGAATTATGAAAAAAAAAGGCTGAGTAACTTATATTGACTGAACAAAACTGAAAACCACTGAATGTAGCATCAGCAGGCAGCTCTTCTGTCGTCTCTACATAGGTAGGCAACCCCTGTGTAAATGATGGCGTGGATTGTGAAGCACTTAAGAGTGTGGTTCCTTCCCAAGGATAGGCACTATATATAAGTACCGAGGATAGGCGCTATTTAAGTAATCATGATAATAACAATGATAATGATGATAGGTAGCGTGTGTCTGGAAGTAAGGCCGTGTCTGCTGCATCACCGTCTGGAACTTTTAGCCTCGATCCCGAGTTTGTTACTGGTAACACAATCATTGACAAATCAGATAAAAAGCTTGAACATTTTTAACTTCATTTGTCTTTACATTGTCATCCGTTTCTGAATATGCTTTTTTTTTAATCTCTCTTTTTTCTTCCTTTCTTTTTTCAGCCTATAGATAGAATAATTTGGATTGTCCTGTGAGTTTCTGAAGTGCAGAAGGGGGAATCGAGAGCGTTGGTTCAACTTCAAAAAAAAGGACACGACCTCCCGCTTGTTTTGTTTGATGTCACGGCTTCACGAACTGCACGTGCAATGTCATCCGCGCGCCACAGTGCTGCCTACGGCGTTGTTGCCGGATTGTATAGGAAAAAAAAAAAAAAAAAAAAAAAAAAAAAAAAAAAAAAAAAAAAGTGCCCCTCGCTATTTTCCCTGTTGGTTCTTCTCCTCCCTCTTCTAGCCCCAGGTTCGGGGTTTTAAGATTATGAATAGCGAACACCTCAAAGGGCGACACATAGATGTGACGGGAGGGGGGTGGGGGAGGGGTTGGAGGGAGGGTAAAGAAGAGGTAGGATAATAGGGATGCACTGGCCCAGTTTGGGAAAGTTTTGTAGCACGCCTCTAATTCTTAAGGGCAGCATCAATGAAAGGTGACGTAGAAGCTGGGGTAATTTAACTCTCTCTCTCTCTCTCTCTCTCTCTGTATATTATCTTCCCACCCCTTCGTCTGCCTACGTGTTTGCTGTCCCCTTGTTTCTCCCTGTCCTTGATTGAATGACGACACAAACACACAGTTCATGCCTGGAAAGACATACAGTGATCAGTGTATGATCCTCTCTCTGTCTCTGTCTCTCTCTCTTTGTCTCTCTCTCTCTCTCTCACTTTTACTGCATCTCTCTCTCTCTCTCTCTCATTCTCTCTCTCTCATTCTCTCTATCATCCAGTCTCTCTTTTTTACCATTTATATCTCTCACCCATTCTCACTTACCTTCCTCTCTCCGTCTTTTTTTTCTTGTTATGTGGATCTGCCTAAATATAACGGCTCATGCAGGGGTGTGTGTGTGTGTGTGTGTGTGTGTGTGTGTGTGTGTGTGTGTGTGTGCATTTATATGTGTGTGTGTCTGTGTGTCTATATCTCTGTGGTGTGTGTGTGTGTGTGTGTGTGTGTGTGTGTGTGTGTGTGTGTGTTCAGGGATCTGATTTCTGTCAGATATATGGGCAGTTGAGCCATCAATGTCTGGAGAGGCCTATACAGCAGCAATCTCCTGGTGGTGTGATATTCATGACCATGGCACTGACAGACTGACTGGCTGCAAGGCTTATCGACGCGTTTTGTCCAAGAGACAATGCGTGCACACACCCACATGCGTAATGCATCACATCTGTATTATTCTGCTCATTGTTTATAGTAAAGCCATTTGCGCACATCTCCTGTCCGTTGCTATGTGAAAAACCCATACGTGTTGAAGAGAAGTTTTAAGCATGCGCGTGTGCTCAAACACACACACACACACACACACACACACACACACACACAACAGAGGCACGCACGCACGCACGCACGCACACACACACACACACACACACACACACACACACACACACACACACACGCACGCACGCACGCACGCACGCATACACGCACACACACAGAGTCACACAAACTCACAATCACACAGATATACATTTAACGCAAACATATACACCAGATAGTGCATGCTCACGCACACGCTTGCCAAGCTTTCGATGGATGGACGCGTAGAACATTACCTGTTGTTTTGGCCGATAGCTGCAGATGTGCACAAAACACTAGGCGCAGTGCCAATGGCTTGGAAACTTAATTCATGATTCACGTTCCCCATATCTCAACAGCCTAACATGGCTGACGACTTCAGAAAACAATGGACTGCCCACAGACCTTATTAGTTCTGGAATTGGCTGACATTTGGAAGGAGATAGAAAGAAAACATCCACACCCACACCAACACCATTCCCTATTTCCGCCGCCATCTCCATGCCTCAAGAAATAATAAGAAAGAAAGAAAGACAGACAGAAAGAAAAAAAGAAAGAAAGAAAACTGCCCTCTTTTTTTTCTTCACTACTTAAGGGATCTTTTGTGCAATGCAGTGAGGAAACGTGACGTTGGTTTGTTTTTCAAAGCCACAAAATGATTCAGATGGAAATCAGGGAATTAAAAAAGAAAGAAAGGGGGTAGATGGCTCAGATGGTAGGAGCTTTAAACATATGAGCAGGCTTGCTAGGCAAGGCTTTTTACTTGCTCAGTTTGTTTTAAAATGTGAAAATGGAAGACAACAGCTCATTCATTTTCTCCAGGTTCCCTCTAATTCACACCGGTCTGCAACACACGCACCACATGTGATCTTGATTTGCCATCCTCACGAAAAACAGGTCTTTTTCTTCTCCATGTTTAGACCAAACAAAAAACTGTAACTTGATGTGGGCAATGCAGATGAAGTTCAGAGAGATCTCTGGCAGCTGAGACACATATATTTACGGAGGTTAACGATTTGAGAATTTCTTGACTCTCTGATGCTAACCAGGCTAAATTTATCATCGCAGACGTAAACCCTAGGCAGGTTCTGAAATATCCCAGGTAAAGTGCGTGTCTGCTCTGATTCAGAAGTAGATGGGAGGTTCCTGTGCTATCTGAAGGGAGAATTTGGACCTACTCCGCTCCTCACCTGCATTCTTCCAGGGTCCTTCCCCTCTGTCCACCAAATACCTCCCTTATCTGTCATATGAATTCTGAACTGATTGATTGTTTTTCCTTTGTCTGCATATTTCTAACGGTTGTTAGGATAGCCAACTTTTGTCTAATAACCAGCCGTCGTGGCAAAGTGGTTAGCGTCAGTCAGTCCTTCTGCCCGGTGTTCCCTTACTAAATGATGATCGATTTTAGAGGACAGTTCGTTTTGGAGAACAGTCTTTTTGACCTCGTTATCCAACATGAGAGACAAAAGACAAAGGCTTCTCTCTCTCTGTATCTTGAATGGTTCATTTTTACTTTCTCTGCATGTTTCAGGAAGTCTTGGCTTCAGCTGAAAATCACAGCTACGTTGGTGTGAATGCAGCTAAACATAAGGGAAAAGTTCTGGTCTTTAGGACTTTCACTAATACTGTTTTTCACATTATTTTTTTTATCCAAAATAAGACATTTTTTTCCTGTCCCATCTTCTGTGCCACCTCAGAGGCAGTGCACTCACGCCGCTCATTCCGACACCCCGTTCACAGCCACAGCCCCGTCGGCCCCGCCGCACCCCCGTCACCGGAATTCTACAGGGAGCAGTCAATGTCAAGTCGTCAAGAGGAAACCCACCAGAGAAAAACACTGTACATCAGCCGAGTCCCTTCGGTGGTGTTCAGTGGCGCCTGTTCTGATCCAGCAAACGCAAGACACCGCCTACTAAGCCCCCTGCTGACGACAATAATGGCTTTGTCATGGAGTCGGCGTGAGTGAGCTCTCACTCCATAGGGCGCCACCATGTCCGTCCAACAACAACCCTCATGAACTCGCCGATGCCGGTGACAGACGGAACCAAACCAAGGACACAGACATGGAGAGGACGTCAAAACTGAGGCCACCATGACAGCAGGGCATGAAGGGCCACATAATTTGATGATATTTTTTACGTTGATCGATGAGAATGAGGATGATGAAGATGACGCTGCGGATTTTCCATTCCGGTATAAGACTGCATGACAGAGCTGTGCTCTACACTTACTTTCATAATCTAGCCTGGCGTCAACCAGGCCCGAGAGATGCAGACACATGCAGTGCTGGTCAGGAAATTTGAGCAACACTCTCTGAGACGCATCCATTAAGTGGATGAACCTCGACTGTGTGTGTCCCTGTCTACGCATCTGAGCCCGTAGCAAACTCAACTCTGGGTAGGACCAGGGCGGGTCAGAAAAAATCCACGTGACTCGGATGGGAATGGAACCCACGACCTCCCAGTCGGGAGTCCGCAATGCTAACCACTTCGCCACGACGGCTGGTTATTAGACAAAAGTTGGCTATCCTAACAACCGTTAGAAATATGCAGACAAAGGAAAAACAATCAGTTCAGAATTCATATGACAGATAAGGGAGGTATTTGGTGGACAGAGGGGAAGGACCCTGGAAGAATGCAGGTGAGGAGCGGAGTAGGTCCAAATTCTCCCTTCAGATAGCACAGGAACCTCCCATCTACTTCTGAATCAGAGCAGACACGCACTTTACCTGGGATATTTCAGAACCTGCCTAGGGTTTACGTCTGCGATGATAAATTTAGCCTGGTGAAATGGGAGAGCCTTGGGAAGAAAACTGCATCATTCTCTGTTTTAAACGTAAAATGATGTTTTGCAGTCATCATG